>JAQGBV010000792.1:0-21546 GCA_034698685.1 Isotomurus pseudopalustris
GTAAACTGTAAGTAAACTGAATGAATTACTCTGAAATACATTTATTATACGCACGTTTTTAAACTGAGATAGAAAGTAATTTTTATAGTGAGCTCAATGGACCAATAAGTGATACCTACGGAAGGGATATTATTCGTCTACGAATACGTTGTATGTTTATAAAGTAAAAAATAAATAAGGTATAAGATTATAATAATATGCTATTCCTGAAGTGAATTTATCCAATTTTAAGAATGTCTAGAATAGCAATTTAATATTAAGCTGTATTAAATCAGCGTAGTTTGGAGTGCTTGATGAATATCATATTGTACTGCACGACTATCACATTACATTCAACCATAAAACCTACAGTAATTGTACTACACCTTGCCTTGTGCTAAACCCGAACCTTTTTATCAATGAAAAAATAAATAAGTGTAAATAGCGTGTTAAAATTCATCCTTTCGTGACACTGTTAATATAGTATCCCTGAATTCTGTGTTATTTAGTCAAAATTTAAAGGCCTTAACTCATTCATGAAGGCCAATCTCTTCCTCTTAATCTGGCTTTGATATGGTTACGTGAACTTCAGAAAAATATACTGTTGTAACTTTAAACTTTAAATGCCGCTTGTGAGTCGACTGCATTGTATTGAAATGTCATCGTGTGAATTTAATCGTAAAAACTGTATCTGAGTTATCATACGAGGCGGAGGCAATATATCTTCTGAAATTTCGATAAATCAAAATAAAGCTTCTATAAGATTGTAATTAAGGTTATAATATAGTTTACTTGTATGAATTTGTGTCCCAATTTGTGTTGCGATAAGTGTAGAAATACAATTCCATGTACAAAGGCAGATATTTGTATCGATTTACTCAATAAATCATAAATTCTTGGTTTTAAAATAACGCTTCATCTTTTGCTTGGCTAAATTCACGGAATTTATTCACATTCATTTGCTTTTTAGCAACCTGGTGCAATCAACCAATACGGAAGAAAGCCATAAACCCTTACCAAAGCTAAAAATGGCTGGTAAATTGTCAAGTGCATAATATTATGGTACACTTTAAGTTTAATGTGCCTGGCTGTGAACTTAATGGCTACCCAGATCGATTGTTTTGAGTTCCTGTTTACCATTAAGGTTAATTTAACAAGTTGTTCCCAGAGTTTGTTGATGAAAACAACAAACTTTTTTGAATCCATGAAATCAAACCTTTCAAGGCTTTTAATTCTCCGTATGCGACTATGAGTAAATTTTTTTAATAGAAAATTCCCTACCTTTTTTGTACTATTTGACGTAAAATTCGGTTCCGGTGGTCGGCGTGGGAGTTGTTGTTCTTCTCTGCAGGGATGAAAAAATCTGATCCTGAAAATCAAAAATTATTGATCCATCACAACTTTTTGTCTATCTCAAGGTTTATGTTCTAAGACAAATCTTCAAGACACATGTTTTAGTTTGGTTGATCTGTTTTCGTTGAAGGTACATTTTTGTTCGAACTAAAGATTTTTCAAGGATTCTAAGTGGCTTGAATGTGCTGGACTCCTCCGCTGTCTCTGTGCTACTTGCTTATACCATAGCGCATAGCTTTGTGCTTACAGCCTACGAATAGGCTTCCTCAAAGACATTTTTGTGCAGTACTTGGCACGACATTGAACAATGTACAAATGTGTGTGTGTGTACATCCTTACGACACCCGGAGTCTTGTGAACATGTCTCTGCGTCTATAAGTATATAATTATGCCTAGTGTTTATTGGATATACTCTTTTTGATACGACTACTAAGAAGTGTAAAGCAATGGAGAAAAAGAGATAATGGAAATCATAAGGATGATAATTTTACAGAGAGACGGTTTGAAAAGGAGGAAAGGAAAAACAATTGTTGAACACTTTGTGGTTTGTCAGGCGTATCAAATTCTTTCTAACCCTCTTACTTTTCTTCGTTTCTATTAATACATATTATAACATATAGTAGCAACATTTATATATTATATTATCATAGCCTCATTGGCTGAAGCTTCCTCTCTTTCCTAACAAATATTCTCTCTCCTGCCATAGGATGTATCACAAGTTTGTTAGACGTGCAGTTCACAAACACAGGAAGACAGATGTAAGTCAAGCTAATGGTACAGAGTCAAATTTAATGCATCTCTGACAATGATGAACCCAACAGGTGACAGGTGTGAATGCATGGTATACATCATTAATCAAGGTATTACAAATATTAAAACAGTTACCCAAGTTTTATCTCTTTTATCAATTAGAGAAATAAACTAGATGAGATATCTTTTGCGGTGAGATTGCTATTTCCGACATTAGGTGTATTAGGCGTGTATTTAATTCGTAGAAATCTTTAAGAACGGATTATTAATTAAAGTCACCGTAATGAGGAATATTTGAATGGAACAAATATAATGGAGCATTAGTAGTAAATCTAGACTGGCGGAGATTCTAGACTGTCCGCATAGAATTCTCGAAGACCACGAATAGACATTTGTATCATTCGAAAAATGCTTTTGCTGCGTGTCTCCTTGCCAGTCCCGTTGTTTTGTTGCAAAGAACAACTGAGAATTTAATTGTCTTTAAAATTGTCTTTTCGTATCTTGAGATTTCTCAGAAATATGATACGCTAATTTTATAACGCAAACGAGAGCTTCTCAACCTATTTCAAGTTATATTGACGCTTGTAACTGTTGGCCTGAGAATTGAGAATGACATGCAAAATAACTTTAACTTCAGTGCACTGAAATATTCACGTAGTTCAATTAAATTGAAATGAGAATGATGACAAAAATTATCACGAAGATTGTCTTCGCACTAAATTCGGCACTAAAAATTTGCAGTCGTAACATTGAGAGGCAAGTGTGTTCATTCAATTCTGAACTTTAAAAGTGTGTCCCGTAATTTATTCAGCTAATTTCAAATGTTGAATGGGCTTGGCGAATACATTTGAGTTGAGCATTTAAATTTTGTTTACGCGTATTTCTAAATGAGAAAATTAGTCACACTGCGTTGATGATGAATCAAGGTTTACTCTCCTCGAAGTTGAAATTGTGATGTTATAGTTCATCGTGTTATTTGATCGTGAACACCCGTACCGAGACAGTTATTACAAAGAGACGGGAATTCGCAGCGGAGATGAACGAACAATAATGAGAAAAGTTGAGACGGAAGGAAAGACTGATGTGATGGAAGAAATGATTGTGTAATCAAACCATGAAGTGGATATTAATCTCGAGGACAATCTGACGCCCATTTAAGAAATGAGTTCACACATCCTTTCGAACTATGAGCTCCTCACTTGAAATACTTATGTTTGAGGTAAGACACCAAACCCTTCCGCCTGTTCAAAATCTTCCAGCTTTTGTAATAATGGTGCATACCATTGTAATTTGTAAAGTGTATTGTTCAAAATATGTTATTGCACATTACAAAATGCATACACTACACATTTACATCCTTTTCTTTCAATGAATTACAAAAACAACTGAGCAAACATTTTTATAGTCATCATTTATTAATTATACTGTCTGTTAAAATATCTTCAGTTGAATTTAGCATTTTCACTAGATTATTTCCATTAATTGGACAACATGTTGATGAGGGGCATTATTACTGCAAAGGCAAACAATTCTCTTGTATGTTAATTGCAGTGTCATTAACCAATGCCTATTTCACATTGATTCATAAACTGCATATTATGAAAAACATCTTTTTACCTAACAATCGAGACGGATCCACCTTACTCGCCGTTACAATTACAATTTTCTGCCAACTCTTTTCTGATGTCTTCACCCTTCTGAATCACCCTCCACCGTATCTTATCCGTATACATGCATACCGAAACTAAATTGTAGTTTTACCTGATCCTCATTCAACACTAAACTTCAAGGTCCGTAAATTAGTATTTGTTGTATCAGCACAAACACAGTGTATAGTAAAAACATGAATAGATCCTAGAAAGCGTTTGTAAACGTGAAGTCCCCAACTGAATTTATCTGTTGCTTTATCCGTCAAATCCTATTTTAAACCCCAATTACATACTTTTATGCTCACATTTTAGATTTAAAATAATAATAATATATGAAGTATTGATGGTGCCGCTATGTCCACAGATATCAAGAACAAAAGCAAATGTGTCGTCGTAAATCAATGTGCAGTCAGCGTTGTTTTTTTTTTGAAACCATTGGACGGAGATGCTCAAGTTATTAAATTAGTGCTCACACTGCCTTACAGCAAACAATCCTGTAGGGTGCCTTCACCTCAAACACATAAATCTTTACTGTATGCTTTGCCATAGACGCAAAAAACACAAAAACACTTCTCCCTTCTACCTTCTTCACTGATTTCTCGGGATGTAAAACCTACACTCACTTGAAATTTTTTATTCAAAATAATAAATAAGTAAATAGATTTAATGGAATTATGATCATAATATTTAGATTTAAAATTTGAAGTCCTTTGTGAACACACGTGGATTACTATCTCCAAAATAAAACATTCAACGAATGTTCTTTGAATGTCAGTGATTTTATGTTAATGTTGATAGAATTTGATTCTATAGCTAAGTCTGTATGTTAATATGATGTACATATATATATACACAGAACCACGTCAGAAATTAACCAATGCGAGACTTTTAGCTTATATTTCTACATCGTCTTCCTGAGCAGAAAAGATGCTCGAAGTTTTTACTTTTTAGCGTAAAAAATGGAGAGCAAGGTGCATGGAGTTAAGTCACGTCAGTCGACACGGTTGTTACTGAAGGAGATATGGATGTTAATGTGATGGATAAGCCTTTGGCGTCGGCGATGGCGATCTCTTCACCTTAATCTGCTTGCCTACTGTGTTGGTTTTATTTGGTAGACGGTTTTGTCTTGATGAGTTTGATAAGAGTAAGAAAATTAAACAAATCTCTAAAGAAGAATTGTGTTGAAGAATATTGTGCATTGGAGCATTAGATAATTCCATCATCTATTAATCACCAATAATATCTAGGTGCTAGATTGAGACTCCGTGTCCCGTGATTTCTGTGATGCAGTCAGTGTGAAAAGTTTGAAGGTACAATATTGCATGATACATAAAATCTTGCTTGCATATAATATACTGAAGTTACAAAGCAAAGTTCCAAAACAGGTAGGCTTGGAAGTCGCCTGTGTGTAAGGTTCTTATAGTGAAAGATGATCGAAACTAGGAGGAATGCAATTAAACTAGGATGATCATGCGGATCTAATGCATGATGCATAAGCATAATAATGATAATATTCTACGATAAAAAGCCTTGATAGGTTTTTTCTTGAAAAATACGAGAAGACAGGAGGCGACGAGACTAGAAGAATCAAACAACATTGTGATAAGTCTTTCTGAGTTAGGGAAAACACGACCCTCTCAGCAGTTGTGAATATGATAGAGGGACCAATTGTGTTATTTCTCTGATTATGGATAATTACACCGTAACGGCGATGTAAATTAATTGAGCTCCTAAGGAAACGCAACTATGTCCATTTCACTGACTTCAGTCACTTGAGCAGTCGAGTTTTTTTTACAGTTGAAGCGGTCTACAATTATTATTTCCTCTTTTGTAGATAAGCTACTAAGCTCAGAGTTACGTATTATGGTCTACACACTACTTGGACTAACTTACGACAGAAACATTTTTAACTTTCATTATGTTATTTTCATTATTCGGAACAAGTAAATAGTATGAGCAATTTTAATTTTAATTGTATTTTTAACACAACACAATTTAGAACTGCGTGTTAGACATTGCCTTGTTGGTATGACTTATAATTACCAATCTCGGAGAATTTGAATTTATGAATAAAGATGATATTGCTGAGCACCCTTTTCCGTTGAGGAAAGGGATATAATAACGAAAAGCAGGTTCTGAAATTCAATCCGGGTTGTTTTAACCCAGACTGCTTGACGCTGTTATTGTGGTAGCATCACACGTGTTTTTTATTTCATTCAAACGAAGTAGAAGATCCGACTCCAGGAATAAAATTAACAAAGCACAATACGGTTTATACAACATTTCCCGACTTATCACTAACTTGAGTCTGTATTCTGTATCAAGATCAACTTCCTTTCTGGTTTCTTCGTTTAGGTAGAAGCAGCGGTAGACGATGTTTTCCTAAAGAAAGTAACGCATGTGTAACTCAGATCAAATTACACAACTACCCCTTTCTTCCTGTTGCTTTACTTAATATTTGTTGTGCTGTGTAAATCTTCCGAACTTTTACATTCGAGTCTTAAAGTTTGCTTTACAAGAGAAACCCTCAAGTTGCGGTTAAGAGCTTCTTTGAAAGAATATACGATTAATTGTGTCATGAACTTTTCTAGCTTCAAACTTGCAAATGTACTGTCATCTTTCTGTATAATGCATCGTGAATACTTATTTAAGTATAGAAAGGTAGGAGGCCCCCCAAGTGACTGAACTTGATAGACAAGGATAATTAATTAGTGAACGGTAGCTCTTCTCATACATTCACAGCACTAATTACCCCCTCAAACTGACTGAAATTATGTTTGCCTTGATTACTTTGTTTGCTTCTGTGATTCATTTCGGTTGAGTTTAGGCTCCAGCTTAATCTGTCTTAATGATGATGATGTGCCAACTCGTCTGACAGATAGACAGATAGATCCATCTTGTCTTGAGTTCCCTGTTTGTCTAAATGAATTTTATGCTCCTTCAACCCTTAATTTAGCGTCGTTCCAAACCTTGTAATTTTCAGGTGGGTTTGGTCCAGAATTTTTTAGGGGTTCTCTGAATTCCCTGTCTTACCGAATCCTAATCCCTGGACGCTCTTCGGAGTATACATCATCACCAGTTACAGAATTAACCTGAGAAGCATTATTATTTTTCAAGTTATATGCTACTATTAGATTAGTGCTATTAGACAATATGCTGAAGACAAAGACAAATTCATTTTCTTAATTGTATAAAAATAATCTATCGACTCATTGTCCAATTATATGCAACTGTGAACTGCACCTGGCCAAGTCTTCCAGCATTATGTAAAAATAGAGACGCAGTTTGGTCATTTATTGTATGAATTAATTGTTCCTTTCCAAAAAGCAGTGTATTTATATGGTTCAATCCTTGGGTACTTTATATACATTGTCATCGTAGAAATTTGATTTCACACAGAACATCGATTCCAAATGGATATTTCACGACTTAAAAAGCGGAAGAACCTAGCTTAATTTGCTTTGTCATCACTTACAATTAGTTATTTTTTCTATAGAAACACACAACTAATTGTTTACTCTGTTTCATGTTCACAGATATATAAGAAACTTAAGGAATCGTAGAGGGATCATATTCGAAAGGGTTGTAATTTACCTTATTAATAAGAATAAAACTGATAAAATAACAGCTCTAATTGAAGCTGTCAAATTAAGTTAAGGGAATGTTATCAGTGACTTATAAG
Source organism: Isotomurus pseudopalustris (assembly GCA_034698685.1). Taxonomy (NCBI): domain Eukaryota; kingdom Metazoa; phylum Arthropoda; class Collembola; order Entomobryomorpha; family Isotomidae; genus Isotomurus; species Isotomurus pseudopalustris. The sequence goes on from JAQGBV010000792.1 coordinate 7,414, forward strand.
CATTTGATATCTTGGTTATCAAGTTAAGGCCGCGGGCTACAGCTAAGTACATACATAGTTATGTTTGCCAGATTCTGAGACCAATGGATGCAAACATGTATTGTTTACGTTTGAATTAAAAGTAGAGACCAAAACGCAAGAATGTGTGGAGTTTTTAAACTCGTAGGCAACAGTCGGTTGTGAATGACATGAATGACATGACTATTACAATCATCGAATGACTTAGGTATTTCTCAAAGTCATCGTGGTGAGTGACACAGAAAGCGTTGTTGTACACACACACAGTCAGTCTTTTTTCGTTTCACCTTTTGACTGTAAGGAATGCAATGTGCAATGAAAATTGTAGGGAGACCTCTGAAGCTACGGTCGAAGGAAGATTAAGTTGCATACAAGTTTATTAATGTATTTTTTAGCTACTGGAGACAACCTTACATGCTATCAGATTAGATACTGAAATATATCGCTGAATGTATAATGTGGAACTTCTATGAGGATCAAGGATCATACAAATTTTTTATCTGAAGTCAAATACTCCAAACGCCGAAATCATAAATGGTAATTAGAGATCGATTGAAATTAGTGCATGAGTCATTCATTGATACTTCATTTCTTTTTGATACTCGAATGGGAATGAATAAATTCTTGCGTAGTGAATGAGAAGGCTTCGTCAGCATTTATTTATGTTCTCACAGTTTATCATTGTTGCTTGAAGGTAGGCCAGGTAGAGAGAGGGAGAACAGTAGTAATGGAACAATTAATTGTGGAGGAAGATGTGTTGATGATGCAGAGGCAGTCTGTATTCCTTATTTTTGTGAATGAATTGACTACAGGGGGTCTTCTAATCATTATTAACCACATCAGCCTCATGACTCTGCTCCAGAATCCATGTCCCTGGCTATTGTCTCGACGTGTCAGTCATCCATCCAGGATCTCTCTTGACACTTGCTTTCATCAAGTAGCAATGCGTCGTTGCTTCGAATCGAGAACAATTGCCTCACTACCAACACCAAGCAACCCTTTTGTTCATTCACTCCCTAGAATTTGTAATTGGTTTGGCCCTGGCATCAAAATCACACCGGAAATCACCCCAATTCTCTTTTTACACGTACTTGAGCGACTTCAGGGTGGTTAACTTGAGCTCGGGCAGCATAACACAATTTTGATACACCTTATTGATCACATCATGGTCCCTGAAAGCTGCAGCCTCAAATGGGTGGGTTGTATTTTAACACAAACACACATAGCAGCGCTCATCCTGTCTTTACTCAGCCACAAATGATTAATTTCCTATTTAAAAGGGAAAGGCTACGTACTCTTTTATGTTGCTGGTAAATGTAGGCGAGTAGACACCTATAAAACTGACACAACGGAGCAGAAGGTTGATGGCGAATGAATAGACTGCGATGACATTTCAACCGTACGCATTGTTATTTGTGTTTCTGCCACAAAATTCGCCTTTTAATTAAGTCTACGTACTATCTATCTTTGTTTCTAAAAACCCAATGAGAGGACCAATCCTCAACCAATTAAACGAATGAAAAACCTAACATGAAGAATAGGCATTTGGACAGCAGCACTTATAGCCGCCCCACGAAGAATTCGGCAAGTCATAATTACTAACTCAAATGCAGATTCTCAAAGATCTTCCGGAATTAACTTCAGTTGTGTGCAATATTGGATTTACTTGTACTAATAACCTGCATCGATGGTGAACTGACCATTAAAGAGAACTAACTTTAGATAAACGCATGTAAGGATTAGGTGAGTTTTTGCAGAAAGTTAGTTAGGCTGATGCTGCAAGTTAGAATATAAAGGGTCATTATGATCCCCAGGAAAGCCTCGCGTTGATCTAAAGGAATAATAAAAGTTGATCTGATGAGAAAAAGAGCTTGATGATGATATTTTCCTTCTTAGGTAAATCAGCCAGTCTTCCGAAATGAGTTTTATGGGGGAGTGGAGGAGTGTCAAGTCATTCCGTGGTGAAATAATGGAATCAGATCAGTCATCATCAGGTTCATCATCATCATCACTATTATCAAGCCATCCCTCCCGAGGATTGGGAGTTGGGACATAGAACAATAGGAATTATTGTTGTTATTATTTCCTAAGATGGGTTGTACGCTAGCATCTAGCCTCTAGTTCGTTGTCTTTTCTACGTGAAAGCGGTTTTAGTTTTTGAAAACCAAACCGGAGGGGCGTCAGAAACTTAATTTGGAGGTGGAATTGAAGTTTTGAGAAAAAAGTGATGAGGAAAAATTGGGTAAGATTTGGCTCAAAAGAACCGAAAGGTTGAAACCACACAATGCGATTCATTTATCTTCTTAACTCTCCCCTGCAATCTATACACATCAATCTCACACCTTCTGCTACTCACTCATTATTAGTTCGAACACCTTAGTCTTATCATTTTTTCAATGAACGCTCACTTCGTGTTTTTTGCTCCTATAAAAAATCGTCCATTACCATTATTCACCATTATCAAACCATATGAATCACATATGTACACGATATTATGTCAGACCTGCACCCGGTTTAAAAATTACCCTACACTACTTTATGTCGATGTTCCATTTAAAACTTTTACGAATTTACGAATTCACTACTGTAGATGAGGTGTTATTTTTTTTTTTTTTATCTGCGAAATAAAATGTAAGTATTACAAATTGAATAAACAAAAATTGGAGTGACATATTTCGTACAGTTTGCTTTAGTTTAGTAGCTTTGAGTTCCGATGCATATGTGTTGGCAATAAATAACCATAAGTTTCTCCTAACGAAAGGATTTGATAATGATAAATTGAACACACGGAGTTAGGTTTTCTTCGCATTTCAGGTTCCAAAAGGAACAATGGAAGAACATGGTTGGAAGTCAAGAAGTGTGTAAATGCAATACAGTTGCTGTAGTATGAAAATTAATGATTTCGGCAGAATTTCGGGTGAAAAACTTGGAAACTATTTAGAGTCCCGCAGCGTCGGCCACTTGTGTTCTTCACACCTTTTCGTAAGACTTTTGTTAAACAAAAGCTCGTGTTTGGGTTTCAGCGATACATGAGCCTTGTGAACTTGAAGCAACAAGTGTTCTCATTAATAATGAGTTTCAACTGGAGATTCGGATTTTTGTCTCGTTTTCCATACGAAATCATAATTGTAATTAAGTGACACTATACAGACAACTAAAGAGGTGGCGACAGAGTCAAGTAATTCATGTAACACGTTTTCATACAATTGACAATGGATCATAGACATATATTTTTCCATAATACAACAATCATGGCAAAGCAGGGGGAACAAGTTTCGTCCATTTTGTTGAATTGTTCCTTCGAGAGGAGAGATAATGTGAGGCAGTAGAAAAAAGTTGTCATCTTTTTGTTCTCTGACATAATACAACGAAAGTAACCTATGATGAAGTGACAAGGAGCATGCAAATTGCTCCTTCTCATGTAATTTGCATCCCCAGTGAGAAGTTCAGGTAGGTGGATCGTGGAGATGTTCTTGTGCCATACTTTGCTGCACAAAGGTTCTCTTACAGACAATAATCATCGTTTGGAACAATAATGAACTAAAAGTAAATCTTACACACACACACACACACATAAACTCAGTCTGTACGACAAGGACTTATTTTCAAAGTAATTCTTTCCCAAAGAATGAAGAAAGAGACTTTTAAAACCAAAAGCGTTTTTTCTACATTCTCTACTAAATTTACGCTCTACCGACTCCACTTCTTCAGTTACAATTTACTACTTCGTTCAAAGTGTCTACATACTTGTTTGATTCTCCTCTAGTGTGTCTGCAATGAAATTTTTAAAATGTTTGGTTCATGGTCTTCTCTGAAACTTTTTGTATCTTCTACATTATTCACTATAAATGTATATATGTTGCTTCATCAGTTCCGTTCGCAAGCTGTGCTTCGAATAATGGATAGTCTATCTAGAGATCGATGTAAATAGGGGATGAATCACATCTATCTTGTAAACTGTGTTCTAATTTAATGCGCCGATCTAAAAGTCATGTTCTCGAGGTAAGAAATGGTACAAAGTTTGTGTTACTCCTGAATTAGCTCCCAAAGTAAGTAAACGAAGGGGTGAGAATAAATTATTTAAAGGTTTAAAATACACTTGATATTTTTATTGGGTAAAATGACTGGTTTCTTAACTAAATGTCAACTTAAGTGTCACTTTGCGAATCCAAGGTACAAATTAAATGTCCTCACGAACTTCGTGGTTTAAGAAGAAAATGCAATTAGTCGTAGCTGCAGCGGGTGAGATCTGAGTGCACTGCTCACTGTGGCCATAAATTGTGCAAAATGACATTGCAAATTCTTCCCTCTTTAGTTCTTGGGTGGGTCACACTACAGCATTGCTAAACCAAAAAAAACAAGCTTCTGCTTTTCTAATGATACTGTTGACTGTGATGGTTGTATCACTGCAAACTGCAAACACTCATTCATTACCTTACCGTGTTGAAAATTTCTTTTTTCTCTATACAGATGCACTTGCAACAAAGTTCCTAATTAATTAGTTTCAGTTCCAAAATTAAGTGCACCCAAGTAATAACTGCGTTTAAAGAGAATCAAATTAGTCAGAGAGTTCAGATTATGGATCATCCAGTCGCGACTTGATCTCTTTGACTAAGCGTACAGACAAGTATTCTTCACACTTTCTTGCCCATTGTCTAGAGATGATATTATTATTTTGATTTTCAACCAGCATTACGTAAGACTCCATCAAACTTCATGTTTGCAGTGCAAGTTTGCGTAGAATTGGATCTTGGAGCAAAGTGGGAATCAAATATATAAAAGCTTTTATTATCTCACTGTGATCTTGAGAGTGCAGAACGAATGGAGATGATCACTCCGCCCCGATCCCAACAAATCCCCAATGAACCTCTGTACTCAGCTTCAGTAGGAGGTGGTGCAGCCTCATCCTTTCCAAACTGCTTATTAACTCGTTTTTGCTATTTCATACAAAACTTTTATCCCTTTACTCTGCTGCTACTGTCTCTTCTGGTGTCTCTTCTACAGATACTAACTATTACAAGGTATCCTCATAGTCCAACTGCTGCGGTGTATATGTATGCATTTATCTCATTTTTAAGTTTAAAAGCTACTTCGCCATGTGTACTTGTGTACCAGACTGGCATTATCAGGTAAAAATTAGTGCATGAGCCTCTTACATTACGGCGACTAGGATTAAATGGCAAATAGGTTATTTTGTGTCTGAAGTATAGCAACGTAGGATAATTATTATCTGATCCCATGTAAAACAAACTCTCCCGTATGTATAAAGTAGCGATAGGGTTAACATTCACACACAGGCTACACACACACACACAAGTAGAGACGGATGGTAGGTATCTATCGTGAAACTTCTCAAGACAAACTTCAATTAAAGTTGTGAAGCCGTAGGTATAGATACACTCTGTGGTAGCTCTGTGTTGGTTCGTACGCTCAAGTGACGAAGTTGCATAGAGATGAAAGGTGCTGTACTAAAGGCAAAAAGCAGAGTTTAACACGGGATTTTGGAGGCTGGTTGTTATAATAGTGACTTATAGAGACTGCGAGATGCAGAAGATAGTTTAACAGAAAAAGTGAGGCCCATCCATCTCACATGCTTCATTCATCTTTCATTGTTACTAAAGGAAACACTCTCTTCTTCATATTGTTCGATTTACACCCCCTCCTTGCGTTCTTTTCTACCCCGGTTGCCTCCTCACTAGAAAGAAAGTCGATTTCATTCAAGTTCAACTTAAAAAGTTTAAATGAGTATAACGTGTTTTGTGTAATTTATTTGCTTATCAACGAACGAAAATAAAATTTGCGAAACATTTATTATAGCGGAAGAGTTAATCCAAAGTTAAAGTCGGATAATAAAGATTGCAGCAATACAAGTTATTGCACAACAGTGGAAATTGCAGTTCAGTGAAACTAAAAAGTTCATCTAGAATTTCTTGGACAAAATTTCTGAAAAATATTTTGCATGTGTGAGCAATAAAAACGGATTAATTTCACACTGGAGACAACAGACATGACTGTCACGAATATCGCAATGATGCGACCCTGTTTTGCTGGATATCCTTTCCAAGGTAATTCAATCGGTTAGTCACATTTTTGTTTAAAAATCATAATTTAAGTTTAAAATAGTATTTGAGGAGTAGGAACCCATTATAGGGATTGTTACAGTGATAAAGCATCTGCAGTTACTGAAACTCTGGTGAGTTGTTGACAAGCGAGACTTGTTGCTTGGTTGTATGCATTTTCTCGTTTAGTTTGAATAAATAATCAACTAGAAAACTTTTATTTCTATTTTACAATCCGTAAAATTGTCTTGGACTTTGAGTGATGTGGTACAATTTTAAAGTGTACATTTAGTCAAAAATAGAATTGTTTGGATTTAAAATGCAAATAAGCCGTATAAAAATTAAATATCTGTGACGCAGAAAAATCATGGATATTCTCGTTTTTCTTAACTGCATTATGCTTTCTAAGTTCTCACATGACTCGCAGTTAAACCTCTGGGGTATCTGCAGTTGTACGATTGTGTTTTGAAGTGAATGCTCATCATAATTTTAATTTATCAAATTAAGTCTTAGCTTTGAATATAGGCACCGTGAATTTAGTCAAACTCAAGTGTGTTTTGTTCTTTGAGAATCAACAACGATAATTTGATTTCATGGCTAACGCTGGATTTATAAGTGCAACTTAGAATTTTTCAAAGTCTTGCACATGTGGCTTTTTAAGTGCTAACTGAAGAAGCAGTAAGTTCATTTGTTGATTCAATTGTGGTGTACAAATAATATACGAAGTTTAATAGTCGTATTTCATTTCTCGAATCTTAATACGCTAGAAATCGTGACGAAAATCATGAAGCAGTATTAATCGCATCCAAAGTGTTTCTATTGATTTCTTCTAATCCTATGAGCTGTCTTGTTTGTTGAAAGTAATAATGCTGTAAAACAGTACGACATGTTGTAAAAGCTTAAGAGCCGTAAAATTGGAAAGTGCTGGTTGTAAATAATCCCTTGAATGCGAGTTGACAAGACCTTTATCACCACAAACGATGAGAACAACCCAACTATATTGACTCTTGCAGTGTGAACTTGCTTGCTCATATAATTATGCGTCAATATTAAGTGGGGATGACCTTTGCATCGCACCCTCGAGATACAGTTTGAGATGTTCTTCCTGACTAGACACAAAACTTGTTACAACAAATTGTGCTGCTTGTGAAGCTGTCGAAAGGCTTGCTTAAATATATCATTTATCGTACAATCCCTGAGCTAAGTAACCCTAGGACTCAAGTTCACAAGCAATTATAAATCTTTTTGTGACATGAAACCGTAATGCTGTAAAAACCACTGTCGTGGATTGTAAGACTTTACCCCCAACTGAAGTTTATGACTTCAATGATCGCACTGATCATTGCAAAAGCAATCCTAATTTACATAAGGTTAGAGGATAACGAAGCGTGGGAACACACCAATAAAATGGCGTGTGCTTAGGCTGATCAGGCAGTAAAGTTATTTCATAAGTTATAATCAAACATAATATTTATTTGATTGTATTGTGACACTTTATCATTACAGGACAAGGTCGAGTAAACCAATTAGGAGGAGTTTTTATCAACGGCAGACCACTTCCAAATCATATCAGACTTAAAATAGTGGAAATGGCTGCAGCCGGAATTCGACCGTGTGTAATTTCGAGACAGCTTCGAGTTTCTCATGGATGTGTTTCGAAAATTTTAAATCGTTATCAAGAAACAGGAAGCATTCGACCTGGGGTAATTGGAGGAAGCAAACCTAGAATTGCAACACCAGATGTGGAGAAGCGGATTGAAGACTACAGAAAGGAAAATCCAGGCGTGTTTTCATGGGAAATTAGGGACAGGTATGCATACAAAATGATTAATCCTTTTAATGTTTAAAGCTTAAATGTTCGATAATATTGAGCTGTGCACACTACACGCACACCAATAAATATTGTTGGGAGACTGTAAACTTCTAAAGAGAATGGGTTGCAAGTCGCAATGAAATATAACAAAGATCCTTGTCAAATAATACGATACCCCTTGTAAAAAGGCGTGTACTTTGGTAGAACAACTCTATAATGACAGAAATCAGTTGACAGATTTTATGAATTGTAAAGTCTCCTCGCTGTCTACCACTGGTTCTGTTGTACACTTTACAGTGTAATTTGAGCCTAGCTTGTATTTGTCTCGTTGTGTACAATATTACTGCAATGCAGCACGGCAGAAAATGCGTCCAAACCTTTTTTATGAACCACTGCGTTCATTTCAACTTCATTACTCCATGCTGTGATTAGTTTTATTGCATATTTGTTTTAAGTATCTACAGAAGTTGCAGTTGCGACACCACTTCTTTTTATGAAGTTGTATAAACTCTTGTTTCACCGTGAATTATGAATCCTGAATAGTTTAGAATTTTATGCGGAGTAAAACACAAGTTTCACACCGAAATAAACCAGAAACATTTTTTTCCGGTAAATTATTAATTAAAATAACTGGGATGCTGGATGGTACAGACATACATGTGATTGATTCTGTGTCTCGGCCTAATCCAAATAAATTTTTACAGATCGACTGAATTTCCTTGTTACAGATTGATCAAAGAAGGGATATGTGATCGGTCTTCAGCTCCATCAGTCAGTGCTATCTCAAGACTCCTTCGTGGTCGGGAGGGCGACGATCCAGAGAAGAAAGTTTTAGATGGTAAGTACGTATTTATCTGCTTATTGCTTATAATCATGAAATCATAAGCTCTCCTTGAAGCAGGAATATAGTTCAAGAGTGTGGGTGGATGTGTGTTGTGCATAATAGACAACCTACTGCCTCATTCGTTGTATGTGTCTTTCAAGTTAAAGTCGAAAATCTTACCCCCTAAGAGATGCAATTAATTAAAACAGAGGATGATCCTCCTCTATTATAAAAGAACCGGAAGGGATCAACTGAGAAATGTGGTTGTATCATGCAACCGCTCAGAATGAAAATACTTTGCATTGCTTCGTCCCTTTATATCGTCGCTACTGTACACTCAAAGTGTGATGGCTTTTACATAGTGAGTTATGAATGTCAGCTTTCATTTAATACGAAAGCATATATGTCATAATATTTAATATTTTCGGGTGTCATGACAAGAATTGAGTCCAGTTTGTGATTGACACTGTCATGTGGCAGTGGAGCAGCTTAAGCTGAAAATGTGATATTATCGAGTAGCTGAGGCGAAGTAACACGGCCGACTGACTGATTATAAAACAAATTCATTCATATGAAGGATGTGTGACTTTAGGGTCATATCATGTAATTAGGTCTAAAGAGGCGGCTCTCTCTGAAGATATCTTCACACGGGAAAGCTCATTTATTAAAGAGCAACGTAGCATCCTTTGTGGAGATCTTCGAGACTCATTTCAACTTGTTTCAACCCTTCTATTCTCGGGGATGTAGAATTAAATAAATGATACATAAAAACCTTTACTACTGCAGTAGTCAAATGATGGGAGGATGATGACTTCTTGGTGTTTTTTGGTTAGTTCAGGAGGGCATTTTTTCAGAAATAAGGATCTGCTTGTAAAGAAAACACCGCACACATTTGTCTCCTTCAGTCTCTCAAAAACAATAGCTGTACAGGAAAAACTAATTGCATGTATACAAGTAAGCATCTCGCTTGGCTTATGAGATGGTAGTATCTGTGGGTGCTCAAGAAGCCTCAACTTAATCATTACTTATCATCCGTTACAATAGAGTAACTGTGGAGCTCTTTTAAAAGGACTCGGTTATTTTAAGCATCGTTCTATTATTTATGCGAAAAAATTGAGTACACAAAATTATCAACTATATTTCAAATTAATATCATCATTTAAAAAATACGAAAGGGAAATACATAGAGTGCACTCGAGTGGGAGAAGAAAGGTCATCATTAGCTTCGTTTCATTCGAGTGAATTTTTATCTATTTCAATGAGCCGAATCTTTGCTGCCGAAGATTTATGAGTTTTCTGAAGTTAGTAGCTTACGAGATGATTTCAGTCTCGAAATATTTTTATACATAGTGAGTTTTAGCAAAGCCACATATTTCATGTATAAAGTTCGTAACATCCCTTCTTTCCTCGAGGGAAGAAAGCTCAGAGAGCTAGTCTCGAATGGATGCATGAGTCTGCTGCTCTGCCGGTTGTAATTCCATCAAAAAGTTTATGTTCCATGCAGTAAATAATAAAAATTGTGTTTAACCTCCCACCCACGATCTCTTTCACTTGACAGGAGACAAAAGTACGGACGGATCAGACTGTGAATCTGAGCCAGGAATCCCACTGAAGCGAAAACAGCGACGAAGCCGTACCACCTTTACGGCCCACCAGTTGGATGAACTTGAGAAGGCTTTCGAAAGGACTCAGTACCCTGATATTTACACGAGGGAGGAACTTGCCCAACGGACTAAGCTTACTGAAGCCCGAATCCAGGTATAATCCTCTACAACCTAATCTTTCGCAAAATGCAAAGCAGTGGCTGAGCTTACTTAATTAGTAGTGAATTCATTATTGGTAAAGCCTCAGCTTCAGACTCATGATGATGTTCTCACAGTCAGCATACTGTCGGAATGGTCAATTTAGAAATTTTATAATGTAAAAACAATTTGTGTCTGTCGGTGTTTCCAACTATTTCACTCCGTAGAAACTTCAGTATCATCATCCTTTCCTATTTGTACACTTTGTAGGTAGAATGTATTCTAAAAGATCTCGTTCTACTACCTTAGAATTTAGATTGCACTTTTCAGTCTACTGAGACAGTTACTGCAAGTCATTGTTGTCTGTTTAATGAACACGAACATTTTCTCATACAAGTTTGAGTCATGCTCATCCCCTAACCCACGAGAGTGTGAAGGAATATCATTTGTGTATTGGTAGCGTCTTGCCTTGTAGTTAAAAGTTGCAGTCGTGTGAAATTCAATTCATCCATTTTGATCCCACTTTTCCATGATTACACAAAATGAAATTGCACTTGGAAAATTTTAAGGTACTGTCATCGAGATTCACACAAGGTGTGAACTCTCAGACTCACAATAAGAGAGCTTATGGATAGTTAAATGATCAAATGATCTCTGATAAGGCATATTATATACTATGTAGTTTATCAGTGGAGAATAAAAATAAAAAATAGCTGATCAACAATATTTAACTACAATATTACAGCTCCTGATTTCATTTGTTGGGTGCAGATTCAAAACAAAACACTTTCATCATCGTGTAGTTTTACTTTTCGTATCTTGTTGACGACTTATTTTCGTATTGTTTAGAAATGAACTCATCTCGACTCGAGTGCATTCAAAGCAATTTTGACTTTCTTTATGCGCCTGAAAACCAATCTTTAGCATAATAGCCTAGAAACATTACAAACTGACATCAATAGTAGCTCAAGATGTTGTTTTGCTCCCTTGTTCTCCACCCTACATGCGTACCTTGAAACAATTAATTACCTAATGACAATTGAACGTTGTGCATCTATAGGATGGATAGAAGATATTCATCTTAGCATGAAAAGAAAACTGCGTGTGTGTGGCTTGCTACTGAGTTACTTTGTGAGTGACAGGAGCTGAGTTCTAGGTTGCTCAATTAAAATTACACTTGTTCTACAGTCTCCTCTAGTGGGCTGGGATTCTGTGATGACTCGCTTGCTCGAATAAGCTAGAATCTGAATTGATTACTCTCCCAAGAACTCTCTATGCAGAATAATTGACGTAATGATGATGAAAGACTTTTGTTTCTATTGCAGGTGTGGTTCAGTAACAGAAGAGCCCGTTTAAGAAAGCAAGTGACAAGTGGAAATGGAAGTGGCTATGGAAATTCTGCTGGAATGAGTATGGGCATTCCTGTGTATCCCACGCCAACTTCAACGTACGGTGTTTTATCATCCCATCACCATTCTCATTCTCACCCCCACACTCTCCATGAATCTCATTTTGCAGCCACCCCACAAAGTAAGTAATCTGTGTTATTTCACCAATTACAATTTTACTTTTGTCTGCGTTAATTAAGTCAACCTTATTGAGTAATTTCATAATAAGAGAAAATATCTTATGTTCTAATTGAAATGAACAAGTTTCTTTCTTAACATCTCTCTGTACAGAAGAAAAACTTGTTAAATTGTTAATACATAGATGGGTGAGTGCTTGTAGGAGTATCTTTGTTCCTCGTGGGAACAGAGAATTAGAGAAAGTGTAAAAAAACCTGTCAGAAGGCGTGGACAATGTTGATGCAAGATATCTGTCTCAAACTCTGAACCAAAAAATCCCATTTTCAATCAACATTCTACATAGACGATTGAAGAGAAGAGTGCTAATGTGCAGCATAATAATTCTTTTTTAATAAAAATACGACGACTGGCAGTCAATGGATGGACACTTTTAATGGAAATAAATTCAATCGTGCTAGCGTAGAATCAACAATGCATGCTGCTGTGAGATGAAGTGCAGCAGTACTAAATAACAGAGAAACAAGTTTAGCACATTTCAACACTTCCAATTGTCGTTTTTCAAAACCTCAATTTGTTCTCTGTCATCTGTAGATTCAAACTCTGTATATAAAACGCTAAAATCCCCATCGTATTGCAACCCTACAACTACAACCAACAACCCTTTACAAAGGCACCTTTGTCTTACTTGAATGTAGCTAGCGTGTAGGATGAAACCCACGAATTGAGGAAGAACCTGATTTGTTATAGAAATCCTGAACAATTGCTATTAATACTAATTAAAAGGGCGACAACATCCGTTCTCGTTATGTTTCATTGACTTCTCGCTCCTTGAATTACACGGCTTCACAAGAAATGTTGCGAAATTTGTGTTTATTGAATCTTCGAGGCTCTTCCTTCAGAAGAATTCAACCTGTCTTATAGAAGTTTGTGTGATTCATTGGGGTGTCCTTTTTCGTTAAACAGGCCCTTCTGAAATGTACTCTTCCGCTGGGAGCAGTGGAAATCTTATCCCCACATCAAGTGGAGTTTCTGGCAATAGTGGAGGTGTTTCGACGTCTTCCCTGACCCCAATGTCTCCCTCATCTACGTCAATGGGATCTGCCATGGCCATTTCTATGGGTGGTGGAAACCCCACTAGCGGAGCATCCACTGGTTCAATGTCATCCCCTGCTAGTGGAGCACCAGCCATGGGTCATCATATGGGATCGTCATCCTCTGCTGCAGCAGCTGCAGCGACATATGCAGCTGCTTTAGGGAACTCACTCATGGGATCTCCTTATGGAAGTTCACCTTCATCGCTGATCCCCACTCAGGTTTGTTACTTTCACTTCTAACGCTCATTGAGGAGGTTCAATTAAGTAGAACATGCAGCTTCACTTTCAACGTTTCTACCCTCCATCCAGCCGTCAAGCGGAAGTATGCTTGTCTGTAGTGCTGTGTAATGTTCGCATTGTTTCATTTGTGATGAATTCGCCTCTTGCGCTCAGTATGTCACGACGGATCTGCGTATAATAACGCATTCTTACAATTAGTATGCTCTTAAAAGTTCCTGTTCATGTCTATGACCACTCTTCCCTAACACATGTTACTAAATTACAACACTAAGGCTGATGCCAAACAAGCGTGTGCTGGCTTTCATTAACAATTAGTGTCTCACAGCATAAAAACTGCTAGCTGAATTGATTGTCTTCCATATTCGTTGCTATTTAATTCTTTCTCGATACAATAATCTAACTGTTGAATGGAATGTGATTTAAATAGATGGGTAGCAGTTCATCTCCGTCTGGAAGCCTTGGTACTTACGGATCTGGAGGTCAGAGTCATAGCCTGCAAGATGACAGCCATTGGGGGTCCCTTGGAAGTCGAACAGGAATGACTTCTTCACTCACATCAGCATATTACTCTACTCCAGGTCTCATGGGACCTGTAGCTCCTAGACATCAGCCGTATTATGGCTGGTAGTCTCAATATAATAACCATCACAAAGTATCAGTTGACGAATTCATCGGACTAAACTGTTTTACTGTCATTATTACATTACAACTGAAAACTTTATCATTTTTGAGTCGAGGAATTCTTGAACGTCGAGTTTTAAAAACTCTTGCGTCGCTACGTTATGCGGTTTATTTATTTCTTCTGAATATTATCTGCA
>JAQGBV010000793.1:0-21531 GCA_034698685.1 Isotomurus pseudopalustris
AAAATATGCCTAACACCAGTATTAGGGTAGAATAGGAATATCGTCAGAATAAGCATAAAGTTACGCGATACTGGCCCAGGACACTTTACTAATTAAACCATTTGCGATGAATTTAGTTCCACTAATTTCAAAAACAAGTAACATCTCGATCTACATGAAAAGGTCACAACTTTATTTTGTCTGTTAAGTACACCCTCAAACAATTAAGAATGGTTGACATAAAACTCAAGAAACATACAGACGATAAGCGTAAGTTACTTCCTGTGAGTATAATAGTGCATAGCCTAGGGTTATGCAGACGATGAGGATTTGCATTGGAATCAACAGAGTACCTCCTAGCTAAGATCATCACTCAATCACTCATTCTTGTTTGGGTTTCTACTAAAAATCAGTGACAAGCACTTAGCACCCTGTCAAATTGCGCATTGTTGTTTGACCTAAAAATATGTCAACAGACCCATTAGTGTCGAGTTTGTCGTAAGTGTGTGTCCGTGTTCTTTGTCATGTCGAGTCGCCAGTCTTCTTTCGTCAGCCTTGTTGTCATAGTTTCCGTCACTCGTTAACTCCTTCAACTACGTCATCCTTAGTTAGTTGCATCGGGCACTCCAGCATCACCTCAACCTCCACAAAAAATGGCCGTACTATTAACTGTTCCACCAAATAGAGGACTGAAGTTGATCCGCCTCTTCCTTCACGAACTCTGCGAGTGGTTTGAGGTATTCTTGGATCGCTCCAGCGTTCCTACAGTCAATTAGCTCAGTAATCTATGTATTTATCAATATTGTAAGCGTGTAGCCAAGATCATAATAATAAGTTCATGAAATGTAGCATTAGCTCTGGAGAATAAGATGATGATGTAATTGTGCAAATATGTAATGATAAGAAAATGCATTTAGAGGAAGTGGACAGCTAAGATTATGTGATCATTAGGAGACATACAATGTCTCCAGAAGTATTGTGTTCTTGTTGGAGATCTAATTAATTAAGAATGTGAGTAATGCTGGACTGGAGGGGAAGGAGACGAGAAGAGAGGGAGAGAGGTTGGAGAGCTAGAGATGGAAGGTTGTGTGTAGTTTGGTGTGTAATATTATAGAAGTCAAAGTGAGACTTAAAGAGTATTAAATAATTGATTAATATCTTTTAACTAATACGACGACTCGGCCAAACTGATTACTGATTATTATAGATCCCACTGACACGCTCACAATATGTAGTGAAGGTATGTTTGTTGTGCTGAATTTAATAAATCATGGTGAACTAAGATAAATTGCTTTTCATTCGCATTCGTACACATCTTTGTCCTGTAGAGTTAATTAGCAATTAATTAATAAAGCTACTGTATATTCACTAGTAGTCTTTTATTCCGGAGAAGTCCGAAGCGGAGGCGTAGCACGCATCGGCTCTTCCAATTGGTTTCTTAATAAGTCTCTTCTCTCCGAAAGGCATGCTGATACCCTCATGGCCCAACTAGAGGAAGAATTCGTTGGTCACCTTTCCACCTCGAAACAATCGATCATATCATGATGAATATGCAAAACTGTCGATAAACAAACGAACATAAGCTGACATGTCATTAGTTTGACACGAACATAATTGGGACTTAGGAGAATTAAAAAACAAAATAGAGTGCAATTTAAATTTTTCTATTAATTGAATTCGGCTTTAGCTGCTTCAAATGCATACGTTTGTCTCACGAGTTATCGCAATAAAACCAAAATTATACTATAGTTAACAAACCCAATTTTCTAACTATTTGATTTTTTTTCGACAAATTAAACTGTTTGGAATCTAAAAGAATAGCTAGGATTAATCATCCTTTAAATTAAAATATTCTCTCTATTGTGAGCACAAGTTTTATAAAACACATGTGTCGAGTGATGAAGAGGTAACCAGAGGAAATTAATTTTTGAATCCAACCTGTTGTTATTATATAACTACGCATTATCTTCACTGGTAATCAGAAGGTTGCCTAACCAAAGTACCATAATGAATAGCCAAAAGGACATAAGTAGGTGGTTAAATTAGTATTCTTATCAATATCCATATCCTGTTTTGCGGATGGCTTTAATTAAATATTGGCCAAAAGATAAAGGTACAATTACTACCCACGAATAATTATCATTGTTGAATTTCTTTACGTCCACAATGACAAAAACAGTTTCGCTTTCAACGATAGCCTCATTGTATTATTTATTCGCCTATACTCTAACTGAAATTACTTCTCTCGAAAAAATTGACAAAATTCTTCAACAATTGTATTAACGGGTTATTATCAGTTTAATCTCCATATGTCCGCCTTGTCGAAACAAAAAGTGTTGGCTACTCTTTCATTTCAGCTTACTGTTTTTGACAGATAGGTAATACTATTCGTGGTTGGTTAAACGTAAGCTGTGGTTTAAGTGTAAGTCATTCTACATTTGAAATATCATCGTTCATTTACTTCTAATTGATACCAAGCCTACCTTTTCACATATATTTATAAACCTTACAAATGCATACCAAGATTAATGTCTTAACTGTAGTTGTTTTCCTTCAGCTACATTTAAGCTTCAAATTAACATCCTGTGATTCTAGCAAAGGTGAAGTTAATAAAATTCAAGATATTGTTGATGAATTCACGCTACCAAAAATTCACAAGGATGATTTTGCTTGTGTAATTCATTTACGATTGTTTGTGACTTCTATGGTCTCCAAGCATATATTCAGTTCTGTCGTGTTCAAAAACCGCCAGCATTTTATTTGGACAATTTACTCCAGCGGTGATAACCTCACGGACTGCAACCCTACGATACGGTTTTTTGAAAAATGCTCCATCAATCTATTCATTACAAGCAATTTAGGAAGGCTAACAAGAATTGAAGATGAAAGCGTTCTTGATTTCTTGCACCTCAATGAACACTCCTTCCGTGGATTCATGCAAAATATATTTATTCACGTAGTTTGTGGTTGCGATTTCCCACTTTTTAATAATGCGTTTAGGAATCCTATAATATTTTTTATGCATCGATTTAATTGTCCAACTTCGCCGTTTCCAAATTTGATTCTTCACTCAAACATAAAATCGAAATTCTTCTTGAGAGGAATTCCAAAAGGATTCGATACATTTAATTTTAATTTTGAGGAATTCTTTGCACCAAAAGAACCACAAAAAGAGATTGGTTGGTATGCGCCTAAATCTAATGTCTTTCCTCCAGGTCACTGCTTAAAAACGACATGGACATCTTCAGAGATATCAGCAGTTGGGGGGTTTCGCTGCATTTCAGAAGACTTTTTTGTGCAAACGCTAGAACAGCTACTGAACTTTACAACTTTTAATTTTCATTACTCTGCATCCAGTGTAACTGGTGCTGTTCCTAAGCACGGGTTCATAACAGCAGTAGAGCTATTTCCGGAATTTACTTCAAGAAGACCTTTAAGTTTTCTTGGTTTTGTCGCCCATAAAGTGGTTTATTGTGAACGACAGTATGATTCTTCAAATACTCTTCATTTAACCATGTTTAATTCTTTTAGCGTCGAAGTTTGGAAATTCTGCTCGATTTCTTTGATCCTTTGCGCACTATATTTAAGTGTCCGCAAATACAATGCTGATTTTACTAATTGTAGATTACAACAATGCTTCTACAATGTTTTCTATTCTATAGGAAACAGTGCGTTTAAAATCTTACGTCTTTGCACAGATCAAATCGATGACAATTCAAAACAGAAATACTTTACTGTGACAGCAACCTTTTGTGTGTTTATAATGAGCACATTGTACAAAAATGAAATTACAGTCGGACTTATAGCTCCACCGCACCAGGAAGCATTTAATAACATTGCTTCGTTTTTGCAAAACGGATATTATATTATTGATTATTTTTGGTCAAATAATGTATCCGATCCTGAATTAAAGAAGACAACTGAGAAGTTCACTGCTTTGGTTCCTGATGAAACCAAACACCTTGTTTCCGAAAGATTAATCTATGAAGTCGCCCACAATGATATTGACTTAAAGATTAAAACGATAATTAATCCTTGTAGAAAAGCGGGTGTAACGGTATCAAGTGATAACGCATTTCAGGCTGCTTTGATATATTTGCTAAAAGAAACATACCCCCGAAAATTTTGCGGTTACGTTAAAACTCCCTTCGCTGTTGGGATGGAAAATATTCTGTTCGTTAACCCCATTGGACACAAAATGGTAAAGGCTGGTAGGTATTTCTATGCAAATGGGTTGCTTAAATTTTGGACAGATCTAGATGTGTTTCATACCCGACTTTGGGCTAAACAAATTTTACAGGTAAAACAAAACACCCCGGAATTAGTTAAGAAACAGGAAAACATTATTTCAGACCTATTTATATTGCTGCGAGATTTGAAAGTAATATTTCTTCTGTGGTGTTTGGAATTAGTGGTGTGTTGTTTGGTATTTGCAGTAGAGAAATATACAGCCAGCAATATTAATTAGTTTTGAGCATTAACTGTAAAGTAGATTGAATGAATTCTATTGAATAAAATATGAAATCGATAGAAACCATATTTTCGGTTTACTGTTCTAAACATCAGTAATACTTCATAGAATACACTGAAATCAAGTGACAACGGAAGAAAAATTTCTTAATTTATTGGAACCTGCCACTTAAAAGGTGTCACCTTAAAATCAGTGTTTTACAACAGTCGCTTACATTAGAATTACTAAACTTATTATTTCATCCCTGCGTCAATTAGTTCCTAGTGTAATTCATGATTTGATTTCTTAAACAGCTCCATCATTCGAACACAACTGATATGCTAGTAACGTTATTTGTAACTGAAGTACTCCGTCAGCCTCAAGTACCACTCATGAAACATATAAATTGATTTACTTTACATTGATCCTGGCAACGTTGAATTTTTCATAAATTTAATACGTATTTAGTCAAAGTCATTGCATGGGTGCGTTCTTAAGATTGTATAGAACGAGTTAATTGCTGAATAAATAATTCACTTTAAACTTTACTATGCTCATTTGTGAATGTCAATTCTCGTTTGCATCGCATATCCGTAATTAAAACATGGTTGAATGATATCAGAAAAACGATAATATTGCCCTGCATGCAAGCCAAAGAACTGACAATGCAAAGTTAAGCCAAGTGGCATGTTTATACTTTCTCATTCTCCGAATTAGTTAGGAGTAATGACTGCTGGTTTATACTTGTGGCTTTTTCCGGGTATTGGATTTGATGTGGGAAGTATTGTTCACTGTTCATGTTGATTGTATGCTACAATAAACAATCGTTATCTGCCCATTGTTTTCACCGCGACCAGAAAAGCTTAATTTGGCGACACTCCTTAATAAAACTAGCATACTGCTTGCAAATACATTTCGGATTTTCAATTCGAGGCTAAAGGTGCAACAAGTAAGTTTCCAGCACCTTGCTGCAGTTCGTCTGTAGAAACACGTTGAATAGGTTCATATCCTGGAATCCTACGTGTACTCGAGAGTCAATATCTGGTACTTGGAGTCAAAATAAATCCTTTCCTAATCGCACCCATATGCGGTTTTAAGGTATTCATAAATGTATATAATTGAGCCCCAAGATTATTTTCATTCCTATGTCAAAACAAAATATTGAGATACACGATTGTGAACCTTTTTACTTTGGGATATTTTTTCCTCCTTTTTGTCCCAAAACTGAAATAATATCTTAATACAAATCACACACAGTCAACAGTCAACAGCCAGTTTAGTGAAAGTACTGACATATGGAAATTGGTTTTTACAGTTACTATCAGCTTTGTTTTCAGATAAAAAGGTGGCTGAGTGCTCTTCATATTTATTAGCGAAATATCGGCAAGTTAGATATCTCCTTAATTGTTATATGAAAAGCGGTCCCGGATATTGACAAGGCTTGAAGTTTCATAAAAAGCAAGAGCATTCGCGACTTCGAAAGAATTGCCGAGAAAATAATTTTAACAACAATTAATATTAATAATTTAAGATTAGTAATGAAACTTTATTTGAGCTTTAATATATTAGGATCATAGGATACACAAAGAAACCCAAACTACGCTTAAAGTTATCAGAATTGATCTCTGTCTTTTTTCTTAGAATACCTGCGTCAGCTTAAGCCGTCAGAATGGAAAAAGAAGACAAATATGAATAGCTATACCGCAGGAGCTGGACGACGAAGGTGAGGCTTACTAAAACATTTATTCTGCATTGTAGAAAATGAGTGCAAAATCTGATTTTTACAAATAAACGTACCATTATATCACAATGTTTCAGACGCCATAGTTTGTTCGATGTCAAGTGGGAAACGAGCTCTCATGGATTCAGAAATATTCCTTAACGTACAACGACGTTGCTCTGAAGAGCCTTGTTAACAACCTACAAATCCGCTGCAGGTCTTAGGTTTACAACTTTCATTTAGACTTAAATTAGCTCTCTTGCTACTTATGAGGTACTTATTGGGTGTTATCTTTGTCTGAGCTTATGTGCAGCTAATACATATTTAGTTTACTATTTTCATATTCGAAATTTCAGATTCTTCCACATAATTGTATCGATCCTAGATATGTTTAATGGTCTCACAGAGTGTATGATTTACAGCCCAAAGGCCTTATATTTCAACATGTTGTAAGTTATGTGGGGTATTAACTTTGGTACAAAAAGTGACACTTTAATACATTTGTGCTTTGATTTAAAGCAAAGAACGAATTAACAGTTTCAAGGGTGCACAAATTCCCTTGCAGTAAGTATAATATAATTCTGCCTATGCTAACATAAATTGCACCAATGCAACAGAATGGTATCCGGTTCCGAAAGTAACGGAATTGAGAGTAAAGGAATTGGAGGTCAGGGGGATTGAAAGTAAGCAGGAGTTGGAAGTACCGGAATCCAAAGTAATGGAGTTCAATGTAAAGCATAAATAAACTTAGGATCTGCATCTACGTAAAATTTAGGCGTATGCATTATGGTGTTTGGGATAAATATACAGTATAAAGTATTAGTTTAAACAAATATGCATATTGTCATAGGTTAAGATTGATAGATAAGTACATAAAATTACATTACCACAAAATTAACTACTCTCTCTAGCTCAAGCAAAGAGCAAATGATTCAAGGAAGTTACCCAATTTGAATTCCTGATCACTAACTTTCGTTTTCAAATTTTTTTCAAGCTTTGCTTCAGGAAAATTCACAAATTAATTGCAATTACAAGCAGTTTAAGTAAGTAGACTTTCATTAAAGTGTGTACAAATTTTAAAACAGAAAATAGGTTTTGGAAACATGTATTCCAACTTGCTCATTAAATGTATCGAGTCAGAGTTGTCAATTTTATGCTAATTTAATTTACTGGCACAAATGACAATCACTCAGTTTGAAACGGTGTATGAACACTGATTTTAATGCACTAGCAGGATACCTGTTGACTGAATACTAGTGAGTACCGGTGACTATGTATATATTTCATCAAATTAAAATTTTGTATTGGATACTGTTGTTTGATATTAAAACGAATGGCAATAAGCACCATAGTGCAAATTGTTTACGTAGATGATTACGTAGATTCAGTTTTTGCATACACAAACATCGTGTCTTTCCATTATGTAAATTTATTTCAAATACAAGAAGTTAAGATGATTTTCACTACTAAACCAATCTACAATTATGCTTAATGCAAAATTCCTATTGACTCTAACCTTTAAATTTAATTTGACCTTTCAGTTAGCTTTAAACTAACTATCCGACAACACCGAGAATTTTAATTTCTTGTTAACAGAAATAATTTTAAAGTAACTCCAACAGAAGTAGTAAAGTAATAAGGGTATTTGAGAGTCCGAAAAATAATGTTATGCCTCAAAAGAAAGGTGGTATGTTGAAATTACTTATTCGACTTTGAACACTGGAATGAAATTTAGGTGATACAAAGATTCATTCTGGGATATTATACTGTATAAAAGATAAGGTTTATACTGCGCAATGTCGTCATCTTTTTGGAACTTATTTTTCTTATATACGATATTATGTGACTGACCGGGCGACAAGAATTGTGAAGAAAGCCGTATGCAATCGCAGTAACAAACTAAAATTACTCGATTTTCGCCATATTTTAGTGTCACGTTAACACCAGTTTTGTGCAATGTTAACTTGAACTCATTAAATTGTAGCACTAACCAGACGTGATTGCCCGTGGGTATCGGGCATGGCAATGAAAAAATTCGCAGGCATTTGTATTGTGGGAGTTTCCTCTTTGCAGCAACATGCATGAATCATTAAACCGTAATGACGGTCAGCCACGCCAACACGAACCAATCTGAGTATGGCCAATTTCCATTTTTTATTGAAGTAGTTGTCCAGTGGTCAGGAGGAGGAATAAAAGTTCCCACCCACAACTGAGACATATTGTTCATACAATTATTTTGAACCGAATCGTTGTCACAAAATGAATAATTGTGGTACAAAGTCTCGTCAAATTAAGTTACACGTTAAGCCCAATCGCCCAAAGCCCATTCAGCTGGAACGGCTAAGATAGCCGAGAATTGTACAATAAAGCATAAACATTTCACTTAAAACTAGCTGTGGTGCTCCAATTTTCACATTGGTATTGTGAGATTATCACTCTTGGTTCAAATCCCTTCTTTAAATAATTTACCCCGAGTTTATGCAGTGCTTTTATAGCAAATGAACAATTAACAATAAGTTATTATCTTTAATAGTGTAGAATAGAACAGTTTATGAATTGTTGATTACACCGTAAGTGGTACATAATTGTCTCTATGACAAAGCTGCATAAAATGTTTAATTTACCTTTTACCTTGTTCTACCTGTTTTTTCAAAACATTCCTTTTTAACCTGGGTCCTCTCAGGACCACCGCCGAAAAAACAGTGTCCTCACCGTTTATATAAGAGGGGATAGATGGTGTCCAAAGTCGAGTCGCAGAGATCATCAAAGTCCACATCTTGCTGGAAAACTCGAAACTGTCCGAGTACTGCATCGAAAACCTCTTCTGCTTCCAAGGGTGGGGATGTGGTTGGGTTGATAGGGATGAGAGCCGGGTTGAATCATTCACGGCGACGCGTGAGTGTGGCATCCTCTGCAACCGGGGTAAAAGTTGTATCTGAATTAGCAGTGGTCTTTGTAAGTGGGGATGGACATTTGCCGGGTTTGTTCGATGGTCCCGGTGGTTTTTTGAAGGTACTGCGTGGTGGTTAGCAGAGGAGAGCTTTTTGGTGGTCCGTGTAGTTTCCTGGGATGACGATTGAGGTGGAATGGTTCCTTGGGTTTTTGTGGTTTGGTATCGTTTGCGTGGTAGGACCGAGTAGAAACTTTATTGGAGGGAGGGGGTTGTGGTCTGCGTAGGATTATGGTAATGTAGAGTTGACTTCTGGAACGATGGTCGAGTCGAGAAGTGCCGAATAAATTTCGCATTTGGGTGGGAGGAGTTTCTGGGCGACTCCTGACAATTACTACGAGTTCCGGGAAGAATTTTGTCACGTGGTGTGCCCATTCTATCCGTGGGGCCATGTGTAAGAACATTGCGTGGTCTTGGGGAAAGCCCATGCAATTCAATAGAATATGTTGGTAGGTAGTTGCCCATGATTTGGTTGCACAGTATAGCACAGTAGTTGTTCGGGGATAGGTGAGGCTCTGTCGAATTTCCAATCGGCGAAAATTATTCCGCATGTCTAGGACGATTGCCAATAAACATTCTTGGCAGAAGTCCGAGACGTCGTAAGGTCCGGAGGTTACAAAACTGATTCCGGGCAATTCCCTACTCCAGTGGTCTCCGCATGACTTGGGAGAAATGGCAAATTGAGCAGTTGTCGAGAAGCACAATTTGAGTACCAGTGTCGAAAAAGAACTTGCTTGCGGGGCATTTAGTGGGTGTTGACATTTCATGAATCTCATGAATCAGGGGGTTCAAAATCCCGTGATATTGTTCGTGTTTGCGAATGTCGATCACCGGCAATTTTACAGTACACCATTCACGAGTTTGAAACATATACTTGTAAATCTCCGCACATTAATATACTGACAGTACATCACCATTGGGAGTGGCTCTATAGTTACTTTCTGTGAGCAATAAAGATTCTTGTGTAGGGACTTACAGCAACTTCAAAAGGAAAAGAAACAGAAGCAGCTTTATTCGCCTGGGTTCGAAGAGAGACATTACATTAAATTGCTGATAAAAGCTACTTATATACTAAAGAAACGTATTGTTATATTAGAATTGTACGCCAGAAATATTTGGATCGAGCCTTATCATTGAAAAGCTCTAGCTATCCTTAAAACTAAAAACCTTACACATGGGAACATAAACGTAAACGTTATGTATTACTTACAAACAGGAAATTCGATAAAACCTCTGAAACCATGTCTGGACCCAAGGTTCTTCTACTAAACTAAATTTCGAGTAGACTAAATTTCTAATTACGAATTGTCCAAAGTGACGGCTGCTAGTGGCCCCATTACTTCTTTGGGGCACAAAGGTCGGATGCTTGCTATGCGCAATGTTTATTTATAAATATAGTATTTATTTGTAAAGAATCATCTTAAACATCTCAAAAAAACAAATGTATAGACTTGGAACCTGCCCGTCTATAATGGCATAGAAGGCTCCACGATGGTGAAACTGCTTTGTTCCTATACAAACAGGTATTTGAAAATCGTGTGACTTGTTGCCGCAGGTAATGGTAACTGTTCCCCAGAATAATAAATATTTGCTCGTTCACTCTGAACAATTGTATCTATTTGCTATCGTAACAAATAAATGGGCACGGAGATTTCAGATATTCACTATACCTTTGAGAACGCTCAGAGCGCAACTGCTTGCAGACAGTGAAGGACTGTTTGACTAATCTTACATTTTATTTTGCTCAGACTAAACTCTGAAACTGGATGCGGCCTCTAGGATAATTGAACGTTGTATTTACCTTTCACCTTTTGGAGGTTGCATGATACCAGTAGTAGGGTCTGATTATCTACATAATTACTGGCAATGTTGCAGTTGTGATCATACTTTACTTCATTCGTCGAAAATGTTTAAATTTGGGCGTGGTTTGAGTAATTAATTCAATGTGAGTGAATTCATGCTCATAAAGTGACTGAATACATAGAAAGCGTTTAGCGTTATACTGTCGACGATTATAACTTCCAAATGCTAGGTTAGGTTTTACACGCTCATTGTAATGTAAACTACATCACTATAAGAATAGTTTCGTTGAAACACAAGACTACAAAGAACAACTCTCCCTTTATCTTCGAAGACATTAAGATGAGCAGACTGGTCCACTTTTTCAAAAGCACCAAAAACACTGTAAATATTTTATTCTTTGTGCTTAGTAATAAAAATATAAAACTTTAAATGTTATGAATCGTGATACTCGTGAAATTTAAAAAAATCTGTAGTCTTTGGGTAAAATAAAACCATTAAATTTCTGAAATGTCCAACGCAGTCGGAATTGGATAAATTATATTATTTAGGATTTTAAGAATAAAAAGCCTGGAATGTTATGCTGTAGACGTTCACGAAAATTGTTCTTTATGAAAATCAGAATCATTGGCTTCTCCAGATAATCCTGTTTTATTGCTTAAAACTTTAAAGTTACGGTTTACCTACTAAGATTACTCATAGAAAATTTAGTTTCATGGTATGATTATTGAATTGATACAAATACTAACAATTAATAAAATATGTCTAAATGCTTGTTTTCCAAATAATTGCTGACTAATTTTAATTCTGGAAAAAAACAACAATTCCCAAAACAGTCCAGCAGAAAGTCAGAGTTAAAATGTATTCAGCGGATCATTGGCTGCACATAAGAAGTATGTGTAGATGACAATTCACAGAAATCCCAAATTTTAATCTGCAAGTGCAAAGGTGTAATTTAGACCAACTGAGACTTCAGAGAAATAAAATATGTTTACAGCATACCTGTTGTTTCAAGTTTACCTCTGCCAGTTCCAACGTTGGCATTTGGTGGAGGAATTTGATAAACGAAGAAACCTTGCTTTGGACTTCGTTAAAGAATGGACGGAAAATTTTCTGATTCAATAAGCGTTTACATCCTTGTTCCTAGACGTATTCACAATGTTATCGTACAAATAATTTTTATCTATTTCAACTAGTTAACAATTTTCAACAAAAATAAATTAAATTTGACAGGTTCGATATTATTTTTGTGTTAAAAATGTTGGGCACACAACAAATCTATTATACTGTGACAATAAATAAATATCTTTTTAAGCTTATCCTAAAAACGACAGAAGGCATCATCAGAGGGAAACACATTAGGTTGACTCTCAAATTTTCAGGATAACCAAACATACTCCTTATCCAATTATGTAACTACCTAATCGGGATGAAAATAACGACTGCCGTTTTTCGCGAAATGACGCATGAAAAATTGTTTTTGTTGTGTTAGTTGTGAGTTATTATTCCCCAAAAATTCATCCACATGTCTTTAATTCTTCAAATTTAAAGCGTATGGCAATTGATAGAGACTTATATAGCTCTCATTAACGGAAAAAATAAAGGTTACCTAGCTTTGTTTTCGTGTAGAAGCACACACGGCGAACGTTTAAGCCAAACTTCCGCTCCCCCTCGAAAAATGAAACAGAAGGAATTCATCCGCCATCCTCATCAAAAATCAAGTTTTAATCAAAGAAAAATGAGAAACGAAATTCCACAAGTTAAAACACAACTGAGGTTTGGATATTCAGCTGAGCTTACGAAGGAGTGAAGTCCAATTTAGTCTATTTTTGTTGCATCTGTTGACCATATCATCGACTACCCAGTTCTGACTGACCGAAAAACCTGCACAGAAATTTACTGACAGGACCATTCAGCAGAATTTGAACGTTCACCCCTTTAAATGAAAGCTAATCAACATTCATTTAAAGGGATGAAAGTTCAAATTCATTGCTGGAATTAAAAGCCTCATAGGTCTTCGGTCCTTTGATCCTTTCTGTGGGACAACAAATTAAATATGCGCTTGAATCCTAGTCTTCGAGGTAAAAGTAGCGGGCGAAAGCCGACGGAGTCCGAATGTTTCATACGGGATAAGTCCAACGGATTAGCTGAAACACGTTCACCTTGTTCTCTGAATCCTGATCCTCCAGATAATGCCAAAAACACGGGTAGAGTCAATCACACCAGTTCAGGGAACAAGAGAAAGTATCAGAAAATACAGGGTGAGTCTGCTCATTGTACTGCCTATTTGAAACGCAATAGCAAAGAACTACACTATGGAATTTGATGAAATTAAGTTTGTTTCCCTTACAAAGCGACTAGAAATTGTATGACAATCGATTTGGAACTTAGCTGCTTTCTGAAACCTCACACGGATTAAAAAACCAAAAAATGACACATTTGTTTTCCCAATATTTTAAAATGCATTTATAAAAAAATGAGATTCACAGGAAGTTCAATTGGAACACTAACACATTGCATTTTTAGTGTTTGTAGCATGTGTAACTCTCTGCAATGATTCTAAAAACGGCGATGTCAAAAAGGGTCAAAATCAAGAATTTTTCAAAATTTTGTTGCTTTGTCAATTTTTAGTTTTCACTAATTTCTGCCGTCCATGCGCCTGCTGTTTATGAAATTTGTTTTGAAATTGAAATTGAATCGCTAAACCAGACATTCCGGCATTAAATATCCAATTTAAGGTGATTCTGAGCATCAAAATGAGCAAAAACGGCATTTGCGGTCATTTTCAAGATGTGACCCCTGAAGGACTTTCACACTCAAAAAAGTTTCCAGATTTCATATCACGTATTTTCTAAACGCTTTTTTAACAAAATAAACTTAATTTCATGAATTTCCATACAGTAGTTCTTACGCAATTGTATTTCAAATAAGCAGTACAATGAGCAGACTCACCCTGTAGTAAAAAACAAAGGCCGTCATTCGATAGCCATACACTGAGAACCGAGAATTCCTGCTAGGAACATCGACAGCGTCATCCATATTTCAAATCCCTATTTGAACGATCGATCATAGATAGTTAAACGCCAACTCCTGTATGCTGGAAACATAACTACTACACGTACAATGAAGCCACAAAATTGATTATGATTGCGAAGATTTAATCTACTGTGAAAAAAATCATACGGTTGCATTGCAGAGTCAAATCTTTCGGGTTACATTTACATCATTTATTAAACTGCAGATAAAGGTTTTCTAGAATTTTCATGCAATTACATATATCGTGCTCCTTATCGTAGCCAGTTTAGTTGAAACTGAAAAATGCATACAATGGGCTGAATTCGTAATTATATTTATTTTTGTTGTTATCTTTCAGGATTTTAAGGGTAACGACTCAAAAAATGTCTGTATTTCTTGAGCCTTCGATTGAATGCTTCAATCGTCACCGGGAGTATCTTTTATAATATTAAACGGAAAAAGATTGCTAACCTATTATACAAATACACACAATAAAATTCCAGAGAAACTGCACATCTTTTAATACAGTATATATCCTGACTGCCAACCACATTTGTAATTCACTGTTTTATCCAATTTCTGAATTTATTACGATTCTTCCCATTTGCGAACAAAAGTTTTTCGTTCATATTCTACTAAGCTTAAAGATGTCAAATCTGGAAGCTGGTCTGTTTTCATGAAGGTGTAAGGCAACTGCCGATTAATTGAAATTTCCCTTTAATTCGTTTATTCATTAAGTTGACAAATTCTGGAGCATAACATTCGTTGATGAATTTCTTTATTTTTGCTAGTGGTAAATTGTCCAGTGCAATGAAGGAATATTGGTCAAAAAGACATAAGATACTCTGAATATTGTCTTATATTCAACGTTATTGTTCAAGTAAAGACTCACATCAATATATTTAATGGCGTTAAGCCACGTTTAATCTCGAACAAGTATTTTTTTATACTCCTATTATTATGCCGTGGCCAGAAGCCAACGGGTATTCATTATCCAAAGGTTTTGCTAAATGATCACCTTCACAAAACATACGAAACCACATAAAAAGCCAAAGCCAAACCAGCCATTATTTATTTTACATCCTGTTAGTAAGTGGGCCCTCGCAAAACCACTAGAGAGTCGTTATTAAAATCGGATGAGTTTTTTGAACGAAGGTCTACAATTATTTTAATAACAATAACCTCGAGCTATCAAAGAGGTAAAGTTCCAAATGAGAGAATATATACTGTTCTTACAGTTGTTAAAGTTACAAAATTCAGAAGATTCTTCATGAAGAGAACGTCCAAGACATTGTCACTTTTCTTGGCCCTCAATTTCTTATTTTGACGCGACAACAGGCTTCCGTGTATGAACATTTATCGTCAACTTTGATTGACCAGAATTGTTGCTTTTTTCCGATTGGCTAAATGGATTTTTATGCCTCATCTTTAAGAAAGTTAGCATCTTAGATGGTTCCACCAAACGACGTAGAATCAACAAAGTTGCATTAAACATTTCCGTACATTTCTATATTCTGGTATATATAATAATCCATTATGAGTTGAAGAGCAACCGAAAGAAGCCTGGAACTAGGCCATCTTTTAATGGCAAATTCACCGAGTTTAGGGAACTGTACCAGCTGTAATAACTGTAACATTCATGTGCTCGCTTGGAAGAAGATAATTAGAATCGATACAAAATTAAAACGGACAATTTTTTAGCAGTAACTGTGGCACTTAAATTGTATATATACTCACAAAAAGCACCTTACCATTTATATCATAAGCTGCTTTGCGTCAAGCAACGATCTTAGCAACAGAACTCCATCTACAACTCCGATTTCGTAAGCCGCTGAAACTTCATACGATTCAGTATTTGGTTGGATTCCAGTGTTCAGTCTTGCCCTTTTGCCTTTGATCTTCCTTGGTAATGTAGAATATATGGTAACTGAGAATTTTTCTGACAAGCCCGTAGAATAGGAAGGAAGTAGCAGATTTTCGTGACTCTGGACAGATTTATCGACTAATTGCTATCTTCTGGGTTGGGTAGTTACAAAATATCGTTATTACCAATTCGTCATTGCGTCATTTGCTTATGAATCTGGTTTGAAAGTCAAATATTTTGTGTGCATTAATATTTAATCCACACCAGAGTTCGCGTATCTAACTCATATTTTATGCGTTTACTTACATCGAGTCATATTGGTAAATACTATGAAATCTTTTAAACCCAACCAAGTCTTAAATATCTTACTCATGGGCTTGAACGGTTTGATAAGTTTTCTGAACCTTATTGTAGCAGTTCAATCCCCAGCAGTTAATTATCTTAGTATTGAAAGCATAGAAGGGGAGTTTGCGTTGCCCAAAACACATCAGAATCTCTTCGGGTGTGTAATCCATCTACGAATGTTCGCTGCTTCTGTAACCTCAACACACATACTTTCCTCCATTGTAAACGAAAACCGTTTACGTTTTATGTGGACTGTCTATTTAAACGGAGAAAACCTAACGGATACAAATCCTACCATACACTTTTTCGAAACCTGCTCTATTAACTTGTTCATTACAAGCAAACTTTCAATGCTATCAAGAATAGAAGATAAAAACATACTTGATTTTTTGCACCACAATGCATTCTTTTACCGTGAAGTTAAGCAAAACTTTTTTATCCACGTAGTTTGTGGTTGTGATTTTCCAACTTATAACAGTGCATTTCGAATGCCTTCAAGATTTTTTCTGCATCTGTTTAGATGCCCGACTGCCCCGTTTCCGAATCTTGTTCTTCACTCGAACAAAAAGTCCAAGTTCTTAAAATACGAACCTAGTAGACAGCTGGGATGGTCATCATCAAAATCGTTAGAATTTCCTTCAGGATACTGCTTGAAGACGACGTGGACTTCGTCAGAAATTTCAGGGTTTCGAGGGTTTCGCTGCATTCCGGAAAACTTTTTTATGCAAACATTAGAAAGACTTTTGAATTTCACTGCATTTCCTTTTAACTACAATAAAGCTAACATCATGGGGGCTCTCCCTAAGCACGGGTACATCACAACAGCAAGTTTGTTTCCCGAGCTCGTTTCAAGACTTCCCTCGAGATTTCTACAGTTTGTCACCAACAGAATTATTTACGGCGACGTACAGTATGACTCTTCTGAGGCAATTCACTTCGGTATTTTCGATTCGTTTAGCTTTGCAGTGTGGAAATACTCCTCGATTTCTTTGATAGCATGTCTTTTGTATTTAAGTACTCGCAAATACAATTCTACATTTCTTACCTGCACATTTTATAATATTACATGTTCTGTGGGAAATAGCATGCTTAAAATCTTGCGGCTCCTTACAGATCAAAATGAGGACACCTCCAAGCAGAAGTACTTCCTTCTGACCTGCTATAACCAAGAAATTGACTCAATGATTCGTGCAATCGTTAACTCTACTAGAAAAACGAGCAAGATAGTTGCAAACGATAATGCATTTCAACTTGCCCTGATTTTTATACTGAAGGAATTGCACCCGCGAAAGTTTTTTAGTTACGTTAAAGCTCCCCACAGTGTTGCAATGCAAAATATTATTTTTGATAATCCTCTTGGACTAAAAATGGGGAAAATAAGTTCAAATTTTTACTCAAGTGGACTGTATAAATTTTGGGATGAGTTAGATGTGCTTCATACCCGACTGTGGGTAAGAGAGTTGTTAAAACGAAAAAAAAGTCCTGCGCAAGTACTCGGGGAAAACGAAAATGGTTTGTCTGGCCTTTTAATTTCGTTGCGGGATTTGAAAGTAAAATTTTTACTTTGGTGCTTGAAAATTACTGTATGTCTTGTTACGTTGGCAGTCGAAAAATGTACTGCCAAATGTAGGCATGTGCGTGTGGTAGCTGTAAATAAATTCTAGGGCACATTTAGGACTGAATTTCAGTTGACAATTAGCGATATTGGAGTGTAAAATTTTTGTTGTTGGCGGGCCTGTACAAGAATTGTACAGAGTTTTGTATCAGAAAAAACCCATTGTAAACATGAAAACCTGAAGCTCACCTTTCCTCAGCTTTCGTAAATTCTGTTGCTAAAGTGCTTCACTTGAGATGAATCAAGAACACTGTCCCAAATCAAATGGGCTTAATGCAAGAGAAATCAGTATGACATGTTAAAAGGTACGAAGCAACAGATATTTTTTCGGTTACTAATAGACACCAATGGAATACGATTGTAATAGAAGGACATTTGCATTAGTCCAGTGCATGGATATATCGAATTTGCATCCCACTTTTGTTTGGTCCATGTCATAGTCTGTTCATTTGAAACCAACTATTGTACACAGATTTTGCTGCACAAACAAAATTCCTGTATAGGCAGCTATGGTAAAATTTGTAATGGAAGGAATTTCCAAATTAATTTTAGCCAACGTGACGCATGTTATACTATACATATTCTCAGCATTCAATGATTTATGTTCGAAGCAAATAAATCATCTAAGCTCAATTTATCATATCGCGTTAAACCACGTTTCATTTTGGACAAGGTTACCACCGTTGATGTACAATTGTATGACTGACAGACTGACTTTAGCAATGCAATAATCTGAAATATTCCTTGTATTCAAAATTATGTTGCAACTTCACTGGTTTTTCCAATATACAAATTTATTCACTGTTAGACCCCTACAAGTGGAAGAATCGTGCATGTAAGTTATTGGCTTCAGCTGGAACAAGTTAAAAATTAAACTTATTTTCTTGACTTGACAAAATAATGGTTAGCTCCTTCATTTGCCTTTCGCTTTCGCTTTTAGCCTCTTGTGAAATTTTAAGTGACTTAAATGTCGCAATTACTTGTGTCTTTTATGGAAAAAACATTAAAACACCGTGATGAGAATGCTCTCTCAGGCGCTGGATTTATCCATCTGTCTGTCCTATAGATAACTGTCGATAAGCTAAAATAATACCAAATAATCTTGTGTTTGTTTTAAAAAAAATGCCTTCAGCTGTCATGATGAACCATAATTTTGTAAATAGCAGCCGGTTACACCAAATACGTATTAGTCATTAAAGTTGTGAGGTGTCACAGAAGGTGAAATGCATACGGCTTGTTTAATTAAACATTCAAATTGAAAATAGAACAGTGATAGTGATGATGCTTGAAGGCGCGTTTAGAGTTCGTAGTTCATATTCTAATTTCAGTTCAGGATCGTTTTTGGCGTCTAGCATCACTTGGTACCCACGGCTGTAAATTCCAAGGAGTAAACCATGATGGATTCACGGATGCAGAAATTAAAGTTTATTTTCTATATTTTCCTGTCATTGTTCAGGATTTTGTAAAAATTAATTTCGGTGGCCATCATCAGTTTCCACAAATTGGAATACTTGGGAGTTCTTACTATTTGGAATTTAATTTCAAGTCGATATTGAAAACGAATTTCCTGAATAAGTTTTTATTTATCAGCTCAAAAATCCCCACAAAATGTTACTAATGATTTTGCCACATGAATAGTATTACGTGTACTTTTACCATTTTCTTAGCTACGTTTGTTGTGATTTTTGGACCTAATCAAATTAAACAGGCTATGGCCATTATATTTAATCCAAAGGTTGGATACGCTCAAGAGCGCGAGCGAAGTACTGCTCACGCGCTCACCCAAAAAGAGGGTTAGTGAGCGGTCTGAAATTCAACGAATGAAAATGAGTGAGTGAGTGAGCGAAAAGTTTCTTCGTGAGTGAGTGAGTGAGCGAAAAGTTTCTTCGTGAATGAGTGAGTGAGCTGTGCACTCACTCCTGTCCACATCTCATTTTTTTACGTCCTGAGTGGGGCATGTTTGTTCGATTTTTTGCTAATACTAGTACTGAAATGTGCCGAGTACATTTTCACATTCATTTTTAGCTTAAATTTACTGGGTCATGTGTCACTTATATACAATATTTATTGTAATTTCTTGCTGTTTAAGGTGTCTGTGCGATGCGATGCGAGTGAGCGAGTGAGCGGATCAGAGGAAAAACTATTTTCGTGAGTGAGTGAGTTAGCGGTGTTTTAGCTTGTGATTGAGTGAGTGAGAGGTACGAAGGACAACCTTTCTTCGTAAGCGAGTGGGTGAGCGGTGGCCTGGGTTCGTGAGTGAGTGAGCCTAAATTGTGAGTTATGAAACGACAATCGTCAAAATAAACGTAAGCTTTTTAAAACCTATTCGAACACCAAATCAGAATTTGTTTACCTGAAATACGAATAACTTCTTGTTAAAAATAAAATCAATTCCTAAATTTCGACACATATATGCATCTTAATTCCGGCCATACAGAATGAGTTATATCTCAACTTCACCAGCTTATCAACTTTAATATTCTTCTGCATATATTCTGCAATAGCTGCACTCCCTAAACTACGACTCATGATAGTAAGGGACTTGGTTCTTCTCCTCTGCTTTCTGGCCTTTCCGCATGTGTCACAAGTCTAGTAAGCATATTCTTATTATTCTTAGCCGATTGATTTTAATGATTATAATGAATTTCTGGAAAAATTGTAGCAGTAAAGTAGCGTTTGAGAATGCAAATAAATCACTGCTTAAGCAAACCAACTAATTGTTGATTACGAATACCGAAGCTGCCTTTGGAAGATATTGTAACGTGTGTGTAGGATAGGTACAGCAGTACCTTCACAAGTTCCAGTGAACCATCATGCCTTTACAAAACATGGCAATTAGTTCATTTAGAAAACTCGTCGGTTTAAATAACAGTCAGCCTTAAGACTCCAATAAAACGAAAAAATTGAAATAAAAAACCTATTTAGCACAAAAAGCGCATCTTAGGTGAGTCAAGAATAAATGCGCTCCTAAAAGCATGAAATAAATTTTATTAACGCATCACACTCAAACCTCTCATAAGACATTTAATGCCGAACCTTTGGCTGGTGAGACAGTGTTGCTATATTTACATTTTACTCAGGCATTTCCTTCCGCAAGTTACCAAGTTCACGAGGGTTTCGGTTGAACAAAGGATTAAACTTCATAAGGGAAGAAAGCTTTTATTGATTGAGTAACCGTCAGGTACTACAATAGCAATATTCATAATGAATTCAACTTTACATTAAAATTTGTTTTCTACGACTAAAAGGCTGCTAATTAGCTGTCTGTCATGTTTACTAGGGCATTTTTGGCGTTTGTATTTCTTAATTCAACAACTTGCTACTCACTTGACCAGATTGAATTAATAAAATTATCAATCACCTTTTTCACAACCCAGTTTTCTTGGACCTGCACGCAATCCAATGGTAAATTAGGAAACAGCCGGAAATATATGTACTACGAGGGCCCAAGAAATTAAGATCTACAAGTTCCATTCAACCTGACTGACTCAAGGCTCACTTTATGATCAGATTAGCAAAGCTGAGACAGTAAATACTTCAATGTTACAGTCAGCACTGATGTTATACTTTAGTTGTGATATTTTATCCATCCAATTAATTCAAGCGTTTCAGGTGCATTGTAGTTTCGAGCAAGACAATGGGATCGGCATGAAATGTCTTATGAGAGGTTTGAGTGTGATGCGTTAATAAAATTTATTTAAATTAAATTTAAATTTTGCCGAAAACTTTGGCAGGCTCGAATACCGCCACAGATTTAGTGGTGTAAGCATTAAGATAAAGACTCTTATCTATT
>JAQGBV010000794.1:0-21516 GCA_034698685.1 Isotomurus pseudopalustris
GTTCAGAGTCATATGTCTCAGAGGATATTCTTGAGATTTGGATGGAATATAAAAAGTCATCTTTCTTGTGCAAAATACAAACGTAATCGGGTGGTTGCATTTGGGTCAGTCTTAAAAGATTTTGATGAGATGCAGAGCATTGCCTTTTGTCCTATGATGAGATGACAGGCTATGGCTTAAAAAACCAATTATCTATTTGGTTCTTGCCTACTTAATGTTCCATTCATGTCTGCAATGTGAAGCATAGCTTCACTTTACAATATCACACCTACTCAATCGCACCTAATTTTTAGCCAATCTCGGTTCCTCCTTCACTTGTTAGCGTACTTGTGATAATTGAATTTCAGGGTCAGTAGATTTATTCATGGTTGTGTAATAATGCGATAAATCTTATTCATATCCATTCACTAGCTTCTTTAACGCAATGTATTTAAAAAAGAATGTTCCATTAATATTGTATCCAAGATTCAGTTACATGTAGTTCTTAACTCAGCACTTAAAATATTGTAATTTAAGCATGGACCATTATCTTATTGTTTATTTGACTATTTTAAATTTAATATTCTCTTCGATGAAACTAGGAAGAGATTTTTAGTTTGTGCTTGTTGGAAATCCAACGGATGCGACAGAGCTACAACTCGTTCTTATTTTACAGTTGGCTGTTGCAGTTTATAGTACGGAAAGGCCTGGCATGGATGCTTCTTGAACTTCAGAGCTGTGTTGAAATCGTTAGAACAATAATTTCATAAGGCTGTGACATAATTCAGGCAGTAAGTTTTGACTGGATGGAATTCATAAGATGGGGGGAATGATTAATTTTGCAAATGACAAAGACTTCAGCGGTTTTCGTTCGGATGCTGCTCGAAAAACATGAAATCCTGAAAGAATTTTGAATAACAATTTCATGTTGAGTTACTTGAGCAATTAGATTATTCGATCAGAATGCGTCTTACGATTAAGAAAACAGCACCAAGTAGCATCGCCTTCGCTCGAACATTTAGGTCGGGAGGAAAACTGACACCGAAAGTGTCAGCATCTGTAAATCCTTCAACAAGCAATCCCGACCACTTCTTCGTTATCTCGCCTATCTCAGTTCCATCCGGATTTCGTATTCGGAAGTTTACGTCACACCCACAACTGCCTGGACACGTGCAGCAGCAGTCGGTGCAACCTGGACCTACGATGTTTCCTACGACATTATCTGCATCATCTTTCACTAGAAACTTGGGTTTGCACCAGCTGAACTTTTGGGTGACTTCTCCAAGTAAAGTTCCGTCACCTAATCGCACTGTCACTTTCTAATAACAACCTTAGAATGAGTATTTCAAGATCATATCTATCTTATATAGTATTTGTGCGTGAGTAAATCAATGCTGGCAGCTTACGGTTCCTGTAGTTCCACAGAAGTTGCAGCAACTGAGACAGCAGAACTTGCAATTCCACGGACGTTCTATCTGCAAAATAGTCCTACCTGCAAAATCTACTACAATTATCTTAAAAGGTCGTGTGGGTCCTGTAGGGGAAAACTGCATTCCAATCAGCCCTCCGGTCTCTGCGGCAAAGTAGATTTTCTGTCCGTTGGAATTCAGGACATCATATCTGTTTGGAGTTTCCACTCCGATTCCCACTTGGGCCAGAAGAGCTGCAGCATATCAATGTGAAATGTCATAATTGAAGTACTCAGATGGTCATCTAACTGACAAAATGGTTAAGTCACCTTCCATCTTCTCCACTTGTTGTTTTACAAGCAGGTGTTCCGTTTGAAGCAGGAATTCTAGTCCTAGCGGACAACCTTCGACAGGACCCACTGCCAAAGAGACGTTTAAAATTGTAACAATGACACAAAATATTGCTTAAAACAGAAGCGACTTGAATAGCTTACTTGGCAGCAGGGGTGGAGCAGAAGGACCGGACAGAATGCCTCCTGAGGAATGCATTCCCTTCATTGGGTCCACATCGACTGCTTCGTTGAGGACTCCCATAACCTTTTGCAACATTCCTCCTCCACCACCTCCTCCCATCTGTTGCATGGGAATTCCCATCTGCCCGTATCCTTGCTGGGGAGGTGGAAATCCCTGTGGAGGTCCGTAGTAAGCTCCCTGAGGAGCATATCCACCTCCTCCAAACTGCTGCTGATCCATAGGCATTCCGCCATACGGACCAGGTTGTCCTCCATAAAAGCCTTGCGGCTGACCTTGATAAGGACCCGGTTGTCCTCCATAAGGCTGACTTGGGTACTGGCCTTGAGGGTATGCTTGCGGCTGGTTTGTTATTGGGCCTGGATTTACCCCTCCTTGCCACATTTTGTGGTTTAAAAACTACTTTTAAAATGAAATTGGTTTAAAATTTTAGAGTTATCAATCAGACAACCTAGCAAATTCTTTGGCTAACGCTGTCCACCCAAACGAGGTTCTTGATACCTACACGAGCTTTTAGGCGACAATCACAATAAGTAGTCAGTATTTCGGACAACTATATCGTATGTATTTATTAGATTTAGCAAAGTTGCATGGGTTAGATATTTGCATAGAAGAGCTGAGTGTTATTTCGTGTGTACCGATCGAAACAAAAACACTTGAGTTGTGTGTTGTGTCTCACGAAGTTCGTGCTTAAGCTAACAGACGAAATTCGGTTGATACCGAATTTTACTCGGGTACCGGAAGTTTCAAGGTTTTTCCTGGGTATAGAATAGAGCTCTTGCGAGCAATAATTGTGAAAAACAGAACTGGACCAGCTAACTACTATGAACGAAAATTGTACATACCAAAACATTCAAAAAGAATTCAAACAAAACAATTGCAGAACGATAGTTAGTCAAAGCGTTTGAGATAATTGTATACACAGCTATCGAAAGAGTTTTCGTTTTTTGGTTTTGCTTAGCATTAGCCTTAAATGTCTCATCATCAATTCAATTCCATGTAGTCAATACGCACGACACACCAATTATTTCTCGATAGGCAACTTCCTCATGCATTACAAAAATTTACTAATTGACCGTCAAATACAAAAAAGCTCAGCTTTCAGCTTGTCGTCCATGAAAAGGAAGGACATAAATCGAAGATGCAAGACAGAGATGATGTTTGTCAAAAACATGAAAACTGAAATAATTGATATTAATTTATTTTCTCTAGCTGAAAGCGAAAGCAGCGTTTTGAATGAAGCGACTGTCGACCTCGACTGCTTCTGATTTGTTTCATGGAGCGTTGCGTTTGGCGTGGCTGGAACGCTGGAACCAGTTGCTCAGAGCTATCTCACCATTCCCCAAAAATAGTGAAGCGCGCGAAACTGAGCTCAAAAATTCTTCCGGCGGTGCAACAACAATTTCCCTCGATCGTGGATTTTTCTATTTCTTGTGAGCAACACAACACTGGAGAATACTGGAGATGATCTGGAGAGGATAGTCGAAAAGAGCATATCGATAAGGTTGGAGGTTTGAGGTGAAACTACTGAAACTACTGCCGTAAAAATGAGTAAGGAAACGCCAATATCGAAATACTTGGCGACGCTGCAACGTCGGCAAGCGCAGATGAACAGTATATTTGGAGTCGCCACTGGATCTCCATCCCCCACGTCACCCTCGCCGACTGCAAGAAATCCTATGAATATTCGTCAGCGTCTGAGATTCGAAGATGAGACGTTTCTGCAGCCACATGATCAGCCGATGTCTAGTTCAAGAATGTCTGGGAGGCTCAGCAGCTCGAGTGGAATGAATCTTTCAGAAAGCACAAGCATTGCGAATCTTGTGGAGAGGGCTGATAATGGCGACCTTAACAGAAGTGGATTTAAAAGGAAGCGATTCTCTTTCGAAGACACCTTTAAGGAAGAAGAAGAGACTGCTAAGAAAATGAGTGAGCCGCGTGCAATAGGTTTAATTTAGATTTGAGATGAATTATAATTGGTCGTTAATTTTGGCGATATAGTGGAGCTGGAGAAACTTCTGAGACAAACTCAAGCAGAGCTAATTGAGTCTCGGGCTTTGACGACGAAGCTAGAGCAGCAGAAGATGGAACTAAACAGAAATCACGCTGAGAAAATTATCCATTTTGAAAAGTCACGTAATGAGATGCGGATTAAAACTCGCGATGCGGTGGAAATGGTAAGTGCAACTTGTAATGAAAAATAGTATTGGTAATAAGTTACATTTTTAATCTGTTATTACCCCTTAATGCAGGCTGAAGAATGTAAGAATAAGTTGGACAAGAAAGTCAAGGAACTAGAGGAAAGAAATGATAAATATCACAAGGAGTTTTTAGAGCGAGCGGAGAAAGTAGCCAATTTAGAAAAGAAAATTATAGAGCTTGAGTCAGAAAATATGGAGCTCAAGAATCAATTGCAAGAGGTGACAGTAATTGAAAGTTACTATATGATACGCCTTACGACATCGTGTTGGTTTATGCTTCATACTCTGTTGTTTGTTCGGAAATACAGGAGAAATCGGGTCAAAATAAAGCGCTAAATAAGTCTAACTTGGACTTGGAAGAAACGGAAAAGGGTGCTGAGAAATGGATTATGGATTGTCAGATTCTTCAGGGCCAGTTAGAATTAAAAAATCAGCTTTTAGCAAAGTGCCAAGAAGAATTAAACGAAGCTCAGTCCGTTTTCAAGAATCCCAAACCCGATGCGCAGGAAACTGAAGCAGAAATCGTTGAAGGTGAACCTAACCGTCCTGCTATACCGGCACTTGATAAAGATACGAGTGAACGCATGAAAACTTTGGAAAATATGTTTGCGAAGCAGCAGATTGAAAATAATAAGTTATCGGAAACCATCCAAAAGATTTCGAAGGAGAACTGCTTGATGAAATCATCGATGAATAAGGAAATGCTACTTCAGGAAGAAATCCTTTCTCTTGAAAATGAAGTAAAACTTCTCAGAGATCTTCTTAAGAAAAAAGCTGATGCCGAAGTGGTACGTGACTCGTTAAAGGACCAGGTAGAAGCGTGGATTTCGGTTGCATCCAAAGTCGATCAAGAGTGTGCTACACCTCAAAATCTTGAAAGTTTCATCAAGCAAACACAGCAGTCATTATTGGAATTCAAACACGAAAACGCATCAGTCACTCTAAAGTAAGAAGAATTAATTGTTGTGCGCTATTAAATTAGCATGGTCATTGATCATCGGTGCCGTTCCCCTGTTACCATACGAAATGACAGCAGGTTTTAGGCTGCCGAAAAGTCACTGAAGTTCTTCACCCTTTCGAATTAAAAGGCTTTGTTTGAAGGGTTTTGCGAGCTTCTACAAATGTTACACACACTTATGAATGAATTCTTAAAGTTGTCTTATGTGTAATTATTAATTAAAGTACTAAAGTATTAATTAGCAATTTTATGTATAGGTTGTCGAGTACAACTGCCTCGCTAAAAAAATGTCAAGAGGATTTAGCATCGTCTAAGGATCAAGTAAAGCTTTTGGAAGAAGAGAGAAACAAATTATCTACTGAATTGAAGCAGTTTACCCGAAAACTAATGCTGGTGACTAAGGTAAGACTGCGATTCATCGTCTGACTAATATTCATATTAATATACCATGCTGTTGTAGATATTTATAGATATAACGATATAAGTAACATTTTCTTCACTCGATTTAATTAAAAAATTACAGGATAGAGATGGATTAAAGTCTCTCAACGAATCTTACTCACAAGAGTTGGAAAGTGTGATTTCCAGTGCCCTTACCAAACGAATTGGAGAACTGGAAGAAATTGTCCATGAGTATGAAGTTATTGTTCATGAAGACCCAAGTGCTAAGAAGTCATGTAGAGAATGTGAAATGAGGATGAAACTGATTTCAGACTTAAAACATGAGTAAGGCATGCTTTATTTTATTTCTATTCAGTACAAATTATTATAAATACACCATTTTCAATTCTAATGTATTGATTCTGGTAGATTGGACACGCTCAAAACAGAGAAAGACTCGCTGCTAATGAATTCAACACTTGGAGACGTCAGCGGTAACACAACCGGGGTGAAAGTAGTTACTTTCGGCATGAATCCTTCTGCACTATCTTTGGAAGGAAGAATTCAAGAACTGATCTCCGAGAATAAAAAACTCAACGAAAAAATAAAACATTTAGAAGATCAAACTATTGGAGGTTTAGGAGATTCGTTTATGACTGAGGAAAAGATTAGTACGTATTTAACCAGTCTTCAATTACACCTGTATCCGTATGAATGTTGTAACTTAAATTTACAATTGCGTTATTTAGAACTGGAAAAAGAATTAGCAGAAGTCAACAGACAGTACCTCGCCCTTAAAGAGGATTATAACTTCGAGTTGCATCAAAATCAAGTTGTTATGAGCAAATTGTTTGGATTCAATGTAACGTTCGTCAGAGGCAACGAAACTCAGATTCGTTTACAAAGCATATACGACTCGAATGTTGAGGATTTTCTTGTGTTTCAGGTAAATGTTGTCTCAAATCTATTGATTATATAGTA
Organism: Isotomurus pseudopalustris; assembly: GCA_034698685.1. NCBI lineage: Eukaryota > Metazoa > Arthropoda > Collembola > Entomobryomorpha > Isotomidae > Isotomurus > Isotomurus pseudopalustris. The sequence continues at coordinate 6,441 of JAQGBV010000794.1, forward strand.
TTATGTTGCGGGATTTTTATATTATCCTCATTACATTGATCACAGGAAGAAGCGAACCAAATTATGTTGATGGAAACTGAAATGCTAGATCAATGTAGACCCCTAATTGAAAAGCACTTGGGAGCAGACAGCTTAATGTCAATACCAGCGTTTCTATCAGACATTACTCTCTCACTAGTGTCCGGATCTATCGTTCAACAATCAGAAGTTGAACAACCAACAGAGCTTACCACAAATCAGGAGCAGGAGAGTCTCGAAGAAGAGACTACGAATACAGTTGAAGTACAACCTTCTGGACGAAGAACAGTCCAGGTAGAAATTGAAGGAGAGAGTGACAACGAGGAGGGATCAGATGGGGACCAAGAAGAAGAAGAGGCTGAGGAGGAAGAAGAATATGACGATGATGATCGTGGCGATGATTCTGATTCGGGTGGAGAAACAGAAGATGACGAACGGGATGACAATCGAGGTCGTGGTAAAAGAGGACGCAGTGATGACGAAGACGATGATGTTGTATACATTGACAGCGATTAATGAGTGATAAGGCTTAAAGTTAAAGATTTAATGATAGCTAGACGTAGACGTCTGCGACTCCTGTAAATGTTGCACCCGTAGATTACAACAAATATTATGAAAGCAGTGAAGTAACCACTTAGCCACTAAAGATTTATATTTAAGAGTAAGTACATTTCATACTTTTTCAATACTTGGGATTGAAACTGATTGTTTGCATTTATATACGTCGAGTACCTGTTACTCTTCATTTCCTTATTCCAGGACAGGCGTTCAATCTTGCAGTAACTTGCATGCATGTTTATGTCATTATTACTACTATTCATTTGAGATAAATATGGCAAGTTAAGTTATTAGATCATAGACCTACTGTACCATAACTGAATCAAGTTACGAATGATTAAAGTCGAAAATCATAGTTTATTACAGTACTTTGCATCTTACAAACTATGTTTTATAACCCCTCGTACAGTGTTTTTTGGTGAAAGTTGAAGAGACATGAATTAACGGTGCTTAATTAGTTGAGCAACGTCCTTGGTTCTGAAGGCACCATTCAGGTTGAAGTCTATCAGCGTTGATTCCTCGCTTCACAAGTCGCTCTCGGTGATGAATGAGACGGTCAGCAGCGTCCCTCCAGGATGAGAACGGATTAGCCCAAAGTCGTTCTGCAAGGGCAGCTCCTCTTGGCCACACTTTGGCTTCAATTCCCATCTCGTCAACTTGCTCAGTCCACAAAGACGCTTCTCCTCCGATGATCTGTCCAGGCTGGAGATCGATTTCCTCAGTAGTGTTCAGTTGGGCAATCACTCTCAGAGGATTGTTGTCATAAACTCGCTGCCATGTTTTGTATCCTCCGCAAGATCCTCGACCTTCTCCCATCTATTCAAAGTAATTCAGTAAGTATCGCCGTTCCTTAGAAGACATTATATGTCGCTTTTACTGATCGAAATAAACAAGCCATTACCCAGTCTCCAAATCCACAATCGAATTGCCAAGCATCCCTGTTAGAAAAGACGATACGGTATCCCTTGTCCAACATAGCAGCAAGAGACCGATCTCGTCCACTGTTTCGGAATTGAATAATGTATCTCTCGGGATCCAAGATGTTCTCAATGTTCTCCTGGACCATAAGGTTGGAAGCCCAAACGATGGGGGTAAGCTCAGTTCCTCTTGCAGCTCGGACCAGTTCCACATAAGCTCTCCTCTGGAAAGTTGCCCACAGTTGAAGGAACTCTCGTTCCGTCCTGTTACGTCGCTGAGCAGCCAAGAAATCGGTAATTTCTTTGCTCGAGTTCCAGCAGTTGAAGTTAACATCATCTCCTCCCATGTGGAATGCATCGGTATCGAAAACTCCGAGAAGATCTCGGTACAGTTTGCCAAGAACGAGGTAGGTCTGTTCATTGACAGGGTTCAACTGACCACAAGGTGGCTCAGAGCAGAATTGGTTCCATGGCTCAGCATTGACACAAACAGCCATAGGACCTCCACTGGTGACAGAAACTGGAGCAGGTTGGATGGTGTTTGGACCTGCAAATGAGCCATAAAAAGCCGTGAGAATCATACGCATCAACGCATCGTTGCATATACACAGTTGAGTCACTGGACTACGGGCAGATTAATTCATCTCTCGGTTAATCGTTTTTATGTGTCCGGATGTACCTACCTGGTTGCACAGCATTGCTTCGCTCAAGTCCTTGCCATCCTCCACTAATGTGAGAAGGAGCATCCAACTCAGGAATGACACGTACTCCTCTACAAGAAGGAAAGAACAAGTTCGCAAATGGATTTACGGTGAGTGGTTCGTTAATGTTTCCTCGTAGTGTGTGATAGTGATGTCTTACCGAACACGAGAGTATTCAACAAAGTCTTTGATATCCTCTGGGAAGTAGATTTTGTCTGGGGTGTAAGCTCCATAGAGGGTGAGTTGGGGAACTCGTTGTGAGTAGAATGGGAAGGAATGTGAGTCTGTGATGTGCCAGTGAAGAGTATTCAGTTTGTTGTAAGCCATTCCATCAACAAGTTTTTTCATCGCTGCTATCGAAATGAAGTTCCTTGAAGTGTCCAACATGAGCCCACGGTAGGCGAAGAGAGGTCGGTCAATGACGGCTCCAGCAGATATGATCTGGATCGTATCTCTCTGCTCGTCGAAGGCGATCAGTTGGCTCAGCGTTTCCAGTCCGTGACGCGCTCCGAAGAATGTATCTCCTCGCACCTCAGCAGTCACGACGTTCCCTTGGGTCTCGATGTCAATCCTGTATCCCTCGGAAGTTTCGAGGGTGAGACGCTCCTCTGGGTCGTCGACAACCACCTGGGGAAATGTAAGACTCTCAAGGCATCTGACTACGAAAGACTCCGCATTACTACTGCAAGGCTCTGGTTACCTGGACTTGAACAACAGTTCCTTCGATGACATTGTCATACTGCTTGTCGAAGGGGTTCTTGCCTCCTTCCTCATAGTTTGGATGCATCCGGAGAACATTCTTCTGGAAGTCTTGGACAACTCGGTTAAGGAGTTCCCGAATCCTGTCAGTTGGTGCGGTGACTGGGAGAATCCTAAGGTTTTGGGGTTTGAAGGGCACGACAACTCTGCTCAGTTCGACGTCACCTGAAAGTCATGAATAATATTGGGGTGTGTATTGTGTCTCTGTAAAAAGTGAAGTTTCATCCTCCTTCTTGTAAACTTGTAATAATACGGGAGATGAGAGATTAATGTCTGAGGTTGGCATGAGGTGAATTTAAATAATGCATTAAACTCCATTAATCAAGGAGTGAGTTCATGGAATTTTTTGCATCTGTCCAGTAGGAGTAAAGCTGGGGTAGAGAGTAGCTGAAGATTCATGCTAATTAGAGGTAGACGCCTGGAAAAACCGGTATTTGGGAGTCAATGACTTGAACTTGAAGGAAAGAGCTGTGGCGGAATGAGGGGATAATGGCTAACAAGATAACTTTCATGCTCCCACAATAAACTTCTCGGCTAACAACAAGTTACTCAGCCTTAAACAAAAGAACATTTTTCATGCCAAACTCGATTTGTGTGATTCACTCTCGGTAAAAGAAGGTCTTTCACTCGCTCACACTTCTTTATGTGCGTTTTAAAGTTCTCTAGAAGCTGTGATATTGATATCATACGATGATCGATGGGGTCTTTTGGCAAAAGTTGTACGGGATTCTAAACTTAATGTGCTTAATCTTTATCTACTGGGATTTATAGATGAGGTGAACCCTTAGTAATTATGATTTATTTAAGAGCAAGGGAGAAATGAATTACCAGTAGGTCGGGGCCAAATGGCACGGAACCGTCCGCATCTAAGTCTGCATGTGTCCAATGACTGGATGACAGTGGAATCTGATCTCAATTTCTTCGTGCAGGTACCGTTTTTGCAGACATACGTCCAAGGAGAGGGCATCCTGTTTAAAGAGTAAGATGATGACAGTTAGGGGCAGTTTTTCCAGGAATTTGTTTTCGAGGAGCGGAGGGAAGATTCTTACCGGAAGTAGGATTGACCCTGTGACTCTGTGGGGAAGTAAACTAAGGCGAATACGGCGACGGAGGCCGCGATGAGGAGTAACTTTGACTTATCCATGATGATAAGAAGGAGAGTGAACGTTAAGGTGAGAGATGCCAAAGACCACTGGCTTTGGCCACAGGTGAAGACGAAATGAATGGAAGTAAGAACAGGTTCGGAGGATACCTACTCCGGGAGAGATGCTCAGGTCATGCACTTCGACTTCAACACGTCCAGTGGTTCGTCTCAGACCTCAAGACTCGTTTAACAACAATACACACACACTCATCTTCACAATTACTTCACTACACTACCTGGACTTGGACTCATTAAATCTACAGCCATCCCTCCTCTTTCTTCGTATATGCTTCAAGAATTATGTGTGGGGATGCTTTAGGCAGAATATTCGTACTTTTCCTCTGCTGTAATTCTGTAATATCCTGTTTTTCTCCCAAATACCTTTCCACCCGTCTCATCCATCATTCTTTCAGTTTTTAATTTCATATTTCATCCTATTAACCACATCACATTGTGTGATTTACTTGTTACACGGAGTATCAGATTGTACTAACGACAGACAGGCTTTTAGTACCACTTGACTGTGTCTAGCTTATTGTATGCTAGTTGTCTTCACAGATTGTAATCGCAGAGCTAATTTAGATTTATTTGGACTTTTAATAAGTATCATACAGCTCCTTTCCGAATTCAAAGCTTTCTATCAAGCGAAACTATCTCATCTCAAGTGTCGTAAATTATTGATGCGATTGGAAAGGAGCGGATGAACACTCTTACTCTATTTCTTGGAAATCGGCTGATGCTGATAAGCTGGTTTCTATTGTGTAGAAGTCGATAAGATCTCTGTTTACTTGTGTTTGATGCTAAGAATTGGGATGGACCTCAAGGCGAATTATGGTGCATCATAAACAAAATTTCATAATAACATTATTGCGAGTGAATAGAAGACAGGTGAAGCTCAAAAACCTCCTCGGAATGATGAATGATTCTGACGAATTTGATAAGATTATCTGTGAAAGCGTCTGTTGAGCAAAAAGGAGCAGGAGAGAAAAATTAGCCATGGTTGGTTATACAGGTGAGCAATTTGGCAGACGTGTAATCGTCGGTGTATTTGTATCGAGAGAAGAGGTCATGTGTACCTGGCAGTGTGGCAGGCAGCCTCTTCTGCTACTCCGTACATGCAAAGCGTGTTATCTTTGATTCAACAATGGGATTATTATTAAGGAGAACAAGTATCATCATCATCGTCATGTGAAGACTGCTTAAGTCCAGAGGAGGAAGATTTGGCCATCGACCTGGCGTGAAGATGCTCAGGTTAATTTAAAGCAGTTGGTTGGTATTAAAGTGAGCAAACAGTTGTTCACCCTGATGGACAACCTGCCTAAGAAATGATGCGGACATTGCTCCTCCGGAGGATTCAAGGCAATCCACTAATTGCAAATTGCTCCAACATCACCTTTAATCCTATCCTCCCTCATTCCCTGCATTTTTCCCTTATGTTTTACCCGAAAACATCTAATCATTTCTTACTTGCACGATAATCTCTGTCGTCTCTTCCTGTACTAATATGTTACTTCGTTTGATCCATTGTGTCAATAAAAGATGGGAGCTTTAAAAGGTTTAATTACATTATAATTCAACCAAGGTTTTGCTTCAAATGTAATTATTTAACTCAACGCCTGAAAATGTATCGCTTTGCGGGTTGCTTGTGATATTGGCGTCCAGTCTCTTGTGGTGAAAGCTTTAACCTATTCGATAACAGAGAGTTATTCAAACAGAGAGTTAGAAAAAGTCTGTCAATTTTTGATGATCCTCGAGTTCAGACTTTCGGATGGATATTTACGATTTTGGTTTCACATATAGAAATTTGGCTGCGAAAGTATTGACAATCAAAAAATTACTAATTCATCAAAAGTCCGACATGTACAGATTTCTATTATTATACTTAGGAATGTTTTCCTGGCGTATCTCAGCAGGCATGCATGACACTGAGAAATGAAAGCCAAGGTGAGAAATGCGGAACAGATCTAAAGAAAGATCGTTAAATTTTTAAATGGATATTAAATGAAGGGTGAATTTTGTTCTAAACTCTGAAGCTCAATTGCTCTATGAATATTTAACAATAGCAAATGGTAAAGTTCTGACATGAAGTTTCTTTTATGATGGATTTTGATGTGAAAGGGAGATAAGGACTGCAGCAAACAGAAGCAGAAAATGGAAAGAACTAACGCTGCAGAAAGGGAGACAGAAAAGGAACAATGGAAAGTTGTTGATGATTTAAAACCAGTTGTGGTATCGATCACAACATCTCGCAGCATGAGGCTCGCCTAGTTGACCGATGGTCAGGCTGGTACAGAAATAGAAAATATCGAGCTAACCAACTTCATTCTGTATGGTATTTGGACGGACACTCCATGAATTTAGTCTGCCTTGCAAAGCCAGGCTTCAAAGACTAGGAAACTCTAGTTTTGCCCTCTTGATAATTGCTTCATCAATATTTTAGTATTACTGTGTTTTCGTACGTAATTACGAGTGTCTTATCACAGTAGGACACGCTCATTTCACAATCTACTTCATATTCAAAAGCCACGTGCAAAAGTAATCTGCAGCTTCAGAAGTAAGAAGGCAAATATTTAGAATTAGTGAGAGTCTCGTGGGACACCAGATAGAACTTCGTCTGCATATTCATGAGTATCTTTGTTATTAAAAAAAAATGAGACTCTTGCTATGCATATTCGTTTCTTCTACTTTGGTGATCTCGTGTCTGGGAGAAATTCCTCCGAGGTAAAATAAATCACTGAGCTTTCAGAATAGGAGTACAATTTACTGATTTACTTTTTCGAAATCAGTTACATCCAATCTTCCCCTTGGACTTGGGTTTGTCGAGAAGATCTGTGCGTGAAAGCTGACAAGTCTGACTTAAGTGCACTGGAGGATGGATACCCATTGGCAGTTTGCAAACTTTATTGTGGAAAGTATGGAGCATTGTGGCCGTTGCCGAAGGGAAAGGTGAATTAAATATGCTGTAATTTGTCTAACGGATAAAGTAGGCCTTGAAATTTTAATGTGAACGATAGGTTGAAATTGGAGAAGGGTTGCTTCCATTTTACCCTCAAAACTTGGAGTTCGAAAAGCTGGAAGGACCCACAGCCCGAATTTCTGACTTGCTGAAGTCGTTCTCTGAGATATTCCGACGATATTTAGTCAAGGTACAAGAAAAAAATTGACATGAAGTTTTCTATAAATATTACAATTTTACAGAATTTAAGTGGAATTCCTTTAATGTTCATAATCGAAATGTCAAACAGAATCACCCAGAGCACAGACACGCAGGAAAAGCTCCGTTGTTTCCTTCCAACACTGAAGCAGATGATCTATCCAAAAATAAAGTGAAAATAACTGTTCACGTTGTACATCCGTTCGATACCATAACTCTTGGCATCGATGAAGGGTACCTTCTTACTGTTCAGAAGCAAGATGACGGAGTGAGAACAATCATAATTTCAATGTATAATTCTGATCCTTAATTAATCCTCCAATCCAATCCTGTCCGTATCTAGATCTCAGCTGTTGTGAACATCCAAGCTAATACGTATTTCGGGGCACGACATGCACTGGAAACTTTAAGTCAGCTTGTCGCCTTCGACGAGGAAAAAAATGCTCTCCAAGTAAAGGAACAGTCTGTATATTCTTATTGCAAAATGAATGTTGTACACAGATGATTGTATCTTGTAGATCGTAACTCGTGCACTGATTCAAGACCGACCTCAATTCCAATACCGAGGAATTATAGTCGATACCTCTCGAAACTTCATTCCAATTCCCAAAATCCGAAAGCTGATTGACGGAATGTCGTACAACAAGTTGAATATGTTCCACTGGCATTTGACTGACACCCATTCATTCCCATTTTATTCAAAAAGTTATCCTCAGGTTGCTACCAACTTAAAAGCTTAACTGCATACAAGACAAAATACTAAAGTAGTGTCTGTTTTTTTGTCTTTTTCCTAGATGACAAAGTACGGAGCATATTCACCCAAAAAGATTTACACTGTTGAACAAATGAAAGACCTTGTAGAATACGCTCTGATTCGAGGAGTCAAAATAGTTCCCGAGCTTGATGCTCCTGCTCATGTTGGTAAATGCTAATGAGACTAAATCATTATTACTGTAGTATAATACAGAGCTAAATTAAGAATACTAAACTACGAAAACTAGGCAGTCTAAGGCTAAGTTGATGTTGTGTTCCAGGTAATGGATGGCAGTGGGGCCCTGCAGCTGGAAAAGGAAATCTAGCAGTTTGTGTTAACCAGGAGCCTTGGCAGAGTTACTGTGTGGAGCCTCCATGTGGTCAGATTAATCCTGTTAACGAAGACATGTACAAAGTTCTCAGTAAGTTAAAGCTGAAAACTGCATCAGAAACTGATGCAATCAGATATCAATTTTTTATTGTCAGCCAGAATCTAATATGGATGAGTAATGAATAGTTGAAATTAAATTGTCGTTATCATTTCTGAATTCCAGGTGAACTTTACAAGGATATGTTGGAGATTTTTGATAATGATTTATTCCACTTTGGAGGAGATGAAGTGAACCTTCCTTGCTGGAATAGTTCATCTGAAATTACCGACTACCTCAAGAAGAATGGAAAAGATTTGTCTGCAACAAGTTTTCTTGATTTGTGGGGCGATTTTCAAGCGAGAGGTAATATAATATTGTACTGCAGGTATACAGAAGAAATTTTTTTTAAATGTACTATGCAATCATGCTTGTAGCTTTGGCCCTCCTGAAGGACAGAAGTTCAAGCAAAAATATGACAGCTGTATTGTGGACATCTGAACTGGCGAGCAAGACGCATGTTCAACAGTATTTGGACAACAAGGACTACGTCATTCAAATCTGGGCGACTGGAGATGACCCAATTATTCCTTTCTTGATTAAAGAGAACTACAGAGTGATATTTTCCAATTATGATGCGTGGTACTTTGATTGTGGATATGGAGGATGGGTGGGAGGCGGACCGAATAACTGGTGTTCCCCGTACAAAGGATGGCAGGTGTGTACTTTTGTTCTTGCTCAATTCTTTTGTACAGGGTATGGTGACTGTTAAAAGCAGAAATTCATTTTCTTTACAATTAATCATCCAGCAAGTGTATGGAAACAGTCCTATTGAGATTTACAAAAATGCAACGAGTGAAAAGGAAGCCAAAATAGCGATGGAACAAGGGTTGATTTTAGGAGGGGAAGCTGCAATGTGGAGCGAGCAGGTAAACTCCTCACAGAATGAATGTGAAGCCTTAGATGACAACAGTTTTTTTAATTAACGAATTCAGGTTGATGAGACTTCAATTGAGAGTAAAATTTGGCCACGAGCAGCAGCTCTTGCTGAACGTCTTTGGACAAACCCAGGGACTCCCTGGTCAGATGCTGAAATCCGAATGATTCACAACCGAAACCGAATGGTTGACCGAGGACTCGACGCTGATCGTTTGCAGCCTGAATGGTGTCATCAGAACGAAGGACAATGCTACCTGTCAGATGAAAAGTCTGCATAGTTCCGGCAAAAAAATGCATAATGCATACAATCTTTACCAGCGAAAAGTAATAATTATTGGAACGCTTCTGAAACATTTGCAGATCAATGAATACTATTTTATGTATTTATTACAAATTGGATACTACTATTTGAATAATGAAGATCAATCAATAAAGTTAAATTAAAACTACTTATATTTAATAATTTACACACGTACACACTCAATGCTTTACAGATATACAGTACTACTCAAAGTAGAGACTGTCTCATCACATCAAATACGAAAATAAAGGGAAGTTGGTATCGAGTGTTAACGTACACTCAACACACCCACATCGGACAAATCTTTGGTGAGATTTCATAGTTTCTTAGAATCAGTGAACTAAAAAAGCTGCGTAGACTAAAACTGAAAAGTAAGAAACTGTAGATTCACTTTTGAGTGACAAGAGTAAGTCTGTGTAAAAGTATACATGCATCATTGGCACATCCATTAAATAAACAATTAAGTGGTCCACACGTTCACGTATAGTAGGAAGTATACCGAGAGTATTTTGAGAGTCAAAAATCCCAAAAATACCAAACTGAGAGCTGACTAGGAGTTCTCATTCAATTGTGCACTTGTTGCTTGTCGAACAAGGAGTGAGTGAGTGTAGCTCGTTTTGGCTGGAGCTCCCAGGGTGTAAGTAAATGCATTTAGGTGTAACTAATCCTCCGAGTGACTTATGAAATCCTAAATGGTCCTTCACTTCGAACTTCAAGCTGTCATGCACGGATATTTACATTCTCTCAAACCTCAATTAACTTACATCAACAAGTATTAATGGATTCTCAACGAACACCCAACTAGTTCGTCGTAGTTAGCTATTCAGTAATTACAATTTCGAAGTGATTGACAATTGACACTAAAACTTGAAACGTCGTAAACTCTATCTAATACCATTCGAATTATATATTATCTACACGTAATACTGCGTTATCGGCACAGGGATATTAATATTTTCCAAAGTTCCAGAACGAAAAAGTTGAGATTTGAGATTCAGTTTTTGAAAGAACAGAAAAACTTAAAGCTGAAATGTTGCTTTTAATTCAGCCTATTTCTTAGCTCATGGACATGATGACGTCGTTTTGATAGTTGTAAGACATACTGGAGTGTTGCTGGTGGTCATGATGGCCGTGATGGAAGTTGTAGGGAATAATATTGTTATTTTCGATGTTGTTGGGGTTGTGGAGCATCAGAGATTCGGTGTCACTCTTCATTGGAGCTTCCCCCGGTTGCAAGTGAAGGTGGTGATGGGCTTGAGGGTGAGTATGATTAAGATGCCTCGCTAAGGGTAACTCATTTTGGACCGAATTTTCCAGGTGGACACAATCTTTCGTCGGAGACTCGGGCTCCCAGCAGCTTGAACTTCCACCGATACTTTCCTCAGCCTCACTTCCCCCTCCCACTGAACTTCCGTTTCCGCCCAAAAGGGTTGTCGGACGGTTAAAACCAAATGGCCATGTCTTCAGTCCAACCAAAAATTAAAAGTGTAAAGCTATTCTACATTGTTGCACATTGCCCCAACCCCATTTCAGATCCTATTTAATTCCCGTATGCCTTTGTGGCATTCATTGTTTCATTATAATAATTTATTCTTATAGCTTATTGGTGGTTGATAGCCAGTTTTTCATAAATAGGTCTCAGCACTATATTTTCAGCCATTGAAAATGGGCATCCTTACATCCTTCTATCTGTATACTCAAACAGTTTAAAAAGTTTTGATATTTTGGAGGAATGGCGACTGAGTGATTTTATGACTTGATATGATTTCCGTAATCGGGTCAGAGGGGAACTCAAGGAAGTAGCCCATAGGATGAATTGAGCGATGTAATTTCATATGTGTTCTCACGGACTTGAGCCCTTCTCTGTTGAGAGTTTTATGGCCTATTAGCCAGATTATTTGGAAAAAGGACGAGATGTATGTTTTCTTAATAAAATGAGTGGTGAGGGATTACGAGTTACTTTGATGTCAACGCGGCTTCCGAACTCTAACCTCTAAACAGACCGAAGACTTACTTCTCCTGGTGACTCATTGGAATCATTCAAAGGATCTCCAGACACTTCTCTCATTGTAGCCAGTTAAAAGATTCAACTTTATAATATTTGTTTTTGATGAGAGTAGCTGATACAATAATACTGTGACTGCGGCTGGCTTCAACAGCCAACAGATTAGACCAGAAACTACATTTCGATGGTCAGTGAGGGATTCTCAATACACAATAGTCTCAGAGAACACTCGAAATGTCTGTGTCTTATGACTTATTTATTACTTACTTCATGACTTATTTGTGTTTGTATGTTTTTATTTAGCTGATCAAAACCTACCTAAATATTCTTTGGAAATGGGATTTCTAACGAGATATTTTGAAATTAGTGAGTAATTAAAAGCTTACCAAACTCATAGATGGGTGAGATCCAGTTTCCTCAGAAGATCCCAAAGGTTCATCACTTAAAATCCCTTTGAGGTGGGCAATGTAAGACGCTGCTAGCCTAAGGGTATCCAGTTTGCTCAACTTTGTATCGGCTGGAACCCAAGGAAGGGTTGTCTTCAGGCGACAAAATGCCCTTAGAATTCAGATTCGAGGTTAGTCACAATTCGTACAATGAGGCACAATGAATCAATGAATGTTAATCTAAATTGAATCAAACTTCAACTGAAATGAAGAAAGCATCTTCTAGACTTCTTCCGAGTCAAAATGTTTTTGTATAATCCTACTCGTATAACGTAAGTTGAAAAAGATGTATCTAACTATAGTCTACAGATGAATACAATAGAGGCATCGTGTATCTGTATCAGTGTCAGCCAGATAATTACCTAGCAAACAACGATTAAAAGCTTAAGTTTGGAATTGAAACAACTAGAGATTAAGAATTGTTCCACATTTCGTTGATATCTTTCTTGCTATTAGTGCTAAGTGATACGATAAGAGAGATGTGTGAACGGAAGGAAGCTGTTGAAGGAAAAGAGTGACAGTCGTTGATAAGACTCACCTGCTGAGGACCCGCATTCGGGCTCTTTCCCTGGCATTCGCTGCATTTCTCTGTTGAGGTTTTCCCTTATGCATCTGCAATTTCCCACTTCCTCCGCCTGCCGATGATCCTTTCTTTCGTCTCGGCATTTCAACCAACTTATGATTTCTTCCACCGATTTATTGCCCTATTAAATCAGACGAACATTCTTCTTTGAGAATCCGACACTTCAGGGAGCACACATGAGGAAAAACATCCTATGCCTTTGCCAAGAAAGGGTTCGGAATTCTTCGAACAGTTGGACACAATGTTGTATATTTTTCTGTGTTGAGCTCTACTTTATATGCAAATACTCCCACTTAAACAATGAAACTTTACTCGACTTGCCATAATAAACAAACTCTCAGTTTATTTATCTTCCTCGCCTAATTTTTATCCATTTTATGATCGTTTTCTATAATCCAGATGCAAAGGACGGGATTTTAGATCGATTGTTACGATTGAAACAGCTTTGTTTAAAATCTTTAGAATATTAAAGGGTTTTAAAAGTAAAGTTACAAAGAACTACTTTTGGTCTAAACTTCCCTTTATGAAGACTTATCACACTAACCTGCTATACATTAGTAATATGTGATTCACTGCAATGTTCTAAAAGGGTCGTCGCGTATCATTTTTAGCATATCTACACTGGAAATGACTAATAATTCAGATTAATAATCAAACAATCTAGGATTCATGCTACAATAATCATTAATCTACCTAAAACACATTTGATACAATGGTAAAACCACCAGAAACCCCAGTTTTGCAATGTAATCGAATCTTAATGATCAAATTTCAACTTCATAAGTTGTAAAATAAATGACTTTGATACGCGAATTGGACCTCTGATATCCTTCAGTTCAGTCATGATGGTACGGTATTAAATTTTCCATTGGAAAATCAGTTAATCTGCAGCTGCAGTAGTGAACCGTTGCAATTAAACGCAGCCATCATAATATTCATAATGGAAAACCAGTAATATGATGATTGACTTGTTTGAGAAAAATTTGTATACGACCAGATCGAATTCTTATTCTTCAATATCTGAATATCCAATTCCATAAATGACATCAATGTTATCATATGCGTCTATAAAATCTAATACGAATTTAATTAATTTTCTAAGGACAAACTTAAGTTGTGTTCAGTTACCTGGCGAGGGACGCTGGGGTAAAATGATAATTGAGAATCGACAGGACAGGGTGATATCTCCGAACCAGTTGCAGTTCCAGTATTATGAAAGTAAGTAAAATATAACAATAACTGTAAGTTTAAATTCACTGACCCACTATAATGTTCACTGATCACTGATCAGACTATTATTACTATTGTTAGAATATTTGCAACAAGTGCAGTCTGAAAACCTTCGAAGACAAAGATCATCCGGGAAATGAGAAGGGATTGACTTGAGACAAAGCTTGCTATGAAAGTCAAAAGTTAGTGTCAGAAATACAGGAAGAACATAATGGAAGAATCTTTTAGAAGTGTTTAGGGTGCCGTTAAGGCCTAACCTCCAATAAAAATGTGTCCGGAGATATCCGTCTTGAAGAATGTTTACACAGAATTCGGGTAGTCCAACCTCCGACGTAACTTTAGTTCACGCCTCAAATCCATTTTTAGAATCATTTCAACTGTTTTCCATACTTTCTTTTCATGAGATTGTTACTTCAGCAAGAATTCCTTGTAATTTAATAGAAATTCAGGATGCAATGCGTCCTATGTACAGTCCTAAAAAATACTGCTTTGATATTTTTGATATTCTAAAGTCAATGAGTCAGTGGTTCATTCTCTGTTTATCAGTCGTTGATAACGCAGGCAGGTTTTGTGTATTTTTTATGTGCCTTAATTTTAGTAGTAGTTTGTCCTCTGAAAATCAACGATAACGATGATTATCAACAATCAGTTCATAATGTACCTGCATTTAATGTTCAGTTCTGCAAAACTAATTTCTCAGTGTAAAAACTGACTAATTCAATTTAGTTTTAGCAGAAACTTATACAATTCATTTCTAATTCATAAACATTTAATTTCGGGTGGTCCTGCTAAAAGGTGTGACTACTTGTAGTTTCGGTAATAACGTTGCTACAATAAGTGACCATCAGCGATCAGCAGACCACATCAAAATGACCACAAAAACAAACGAATTCCATGAGAAAGACGTAACTCTTATGAAATCGTATGGCGACATAAAACTTTAAAGTTCGATCATAAAGGCTGAGGGATTCATGCATGAGACAGATTAATGAGAAGGCTAAGACAGGAAAGTCATAATCATAAGTCTTGAGTTTGAGTAAAAGTATCGATTTCCTTGTTTTTCCACGAAACTGGAAAGAAGACACCTTTCGAGGACTTCAAAAGGGAAGCATCTTTTCTTACGCAAGTAGTCGCATCCACAACCGTAGGTTGAGGGTGGCTTCTAAGGGAGCCCTTGGTTGTTAGTTTATGACTTTTACG
>JAQGBV010000795.1:0-21508 GCA_034698685.1 Isotomurus pseudopalustris
ATTAGGAACAACTAATGAAGGTTTAAAAGAGTTAGTTTTAAAGTTTGTTTCTAGTCATTAAAGACTAGTCAGCACAACATGTCTTGTGAGGTTAAATAGTGTTACGGATTTCAAGCCTTACTTTACTTTAGAAAGAACAGCGAACTTTCTTTATGCATAATCTTAAAACTTGAGGAAGAGTAGCTTGCTTACAGTGAAAAAATGTGTGTAATTCTTCACAAGAAATTCTGCAACCTTTGTATATCTATTACACGGCTATTGAAAATAAATCCAATTTTGTACACAGTAATATAACATGGCAATGGGAAACTCCACTTTCAGTAGTGCATCTCTTTGTTCTTTCATTGCCTCTTCCCACTGTGGAAGAATAATTAGACAACATTCTAGAATATCAAAGGCCGAAACAACGTAGATGAATTGTTTAGGTGGTTTTTGCAAGTAAATCTGAGGATATTATTATAGTGCATTAAGGCTTAGAAACGGGTAGACTTTTTCGGCTATTTCTTCCTTCACTCTGCTTCAGCTGTGTGCAACAGTTTCGCATAATTAGTCTGGTTTCCTGAAGATCAAAGGGCGAAACCATGTATGAATTATTTAGGTATTATCACTCAGCTCGTAGCTGTTCAATTGCGGAGAGAGAGGACTTCGATTACGACTCCTGTTCACGTACAGACAGGGTGGGGTAGGGTAAGATTTTGTCTGGAGTCTGAATGCAAAGCTTTTACTCATTCGTTTCTATTTCTTTCCACTCGCTGCCTATACATACACTATTAATTTGTTTCAGGATTATCAAAAGGATCCGATCGCATGATTTCTCAAAGTAAATCCTTGATGGCACAGACACAAAAGGAAACTTCCCTTGTCTTGGATTCAAAAAGATGTTTACTCGCCAAGCAAGCAAATGAATACCTTTTGAAATGAATCGGGATCTGAAGAAAAGTAAAAACACAGTTGTGGTAGAATTGAAAGGTCGTCTAGTGGAAGAAGATGGGCACTGCACACTGTGTGGCCACTCTGATCCTTCAGATCTGGAATGCGAAACTTGTTTTATGATTTGAAATCACGAACTCTTGGGTAAAACTCAGTGTGGTGGCATTTCCAGGAAAGTACTTTCTCCAAAAAATAAAAGCACGACAAGGGTGTGTTTCTTGACAGAATTACTAATCCCGATCTTTTGTTAGACAAACAATTAATGTTTAGAAACACGGACTTGAGTAAAGTATCATGCTGTTTACTGGTACAGCATTTCGAGAATTCTGGAAAATATTGGATTTGTGGTGGTTGGTGGTTCTGAGTTCTGAGCATTAACATTATGCTTAATCTTATATAAAACGATTCCATAGTCATGATATGGATATCACAGCCTTTGTGAAACTTGTTGGCAGTCGATACTACAGTCGATAAAAAGCAAAACAGTTTGATATTCCGACAAATCCAAATCCATTTCTCACTTGTCATCGTATTTCATCGGGTGATGAGAAACTTGGAGAAAGCACGATAGCACAGAATGCCAGCGGAAGATGATGCAGCTCATTGCACAATACCCAAATTTCGCTTTGTCTTTTCAACTTTGGCAATTACAAATTACATTGTGCTTGTGAATGCATTAGAGCGGAGTTCAGAAAGACTAGATCCTAGTATAGAACCCTTTCATACTACTTGAATCCTGATTGCATTTCATCAAACGTCGAGAATGTAATTCTGCCAGAGGGGAGCGTGAAGAACTTTTAGGACTTATCAATTAGAGGCTGTTGGTAATGAGAAGAGATTCTGCTGAGTGATCAGAGGGACAAAATAAACTTAACTTTTTAGACCAACAGGAAAGCCTTCAACTGCACATATTATTCCGTAGTGCTATCATGCAAAGTTGTTCCCGAGGCAAAAGTACTTCAGTTTATGTCATAAATTCAAAAAACTTATCATTTGGGTCATCAAATGATCTAATGTAGCGAAGGAAATTGCGTCAAAGCCTACAGGATATCTCCTTTCTTCTACTTGCTTTCTCAGGAAACCTCATTAATGCACCCTTGGTGAGGCTGCTGAGAATACATGCACGCCTTGTCACACGTGGCTGGAGTCTCGAAGGAACAAAGACGCTCTATGGGATGGCTGTTTGTATTTTATTCTCTGATAAATCATTTAGATTACTTACAAAGAGAACTAGATTACTAGAGAGTGGAGTTCAGAGTAAGTTATGCACATGTAAATTGTTAACCTTCTACTTCACATCTTTTGTGTGCACACACGAGTAAAGTTGGTTGGCAATTAGTGATTACTTTCATTTTATTAAATCAGCTTGAACCTTCACTACTTCACTGCTTTAATAATGGAGGTTAGTTTGTTGACCAAACAGTAATAACCAAAAAAGAAGGAACTAACTGAACCGTCTATAGAGCTAGGAAGGTCTTGCGAAATGTGTTACTTACACTTGGCCCTCTTAGAAGAATTTTCAGGGTCCAAGATACGGTGAATACAGTCTTAGATAAGGTATAAAAAGCTTCGTGAAAAATAAATATAGGGAAGATACAATAGATAAATCCCTGATTTGCAGCCAATAAATTGTTTGTGCAATCCACTGAGCTCTATCTATCCAGCTCAGTGGTGCAATCAGAAGTGTAAAACTCTTCTCAAAATACGAAGATGGTTTTTTTCGCGTGTGAGTCATCGATGAAGGATGGGTAGGTACGCAGTACTTTGCGGCTGTGCTGCTGTCCTAGAAAGACAGATATTTAGAAAGAGACAAAGAAGGAACTGCTTGAAGAAGTGGCTTATTATTATGTGAGCAATAAGTTTCAAACGAATGATTGATTGGATCAGCTTTACTCAATTGGAGTTCATGTTGTCCTAACCTGATACTTGATGAAGATTGAGTGATTGTTCTACAGCAATTTCTCATCTTTAGAATCCTATCTGTGCATTGTTGAAAGAGAAGATAGAATATACTATTTCGTATGCGAAAGTAGAACAAAAGAACATAGCCACGAGGATGTAGGGCCCAACGAAGAGAGTAACTCAATTACAATCAGGTGTGCAAAACTAATGTATTGAATTTTAATTCAGTAATGTCCTAATTCAGAGACTTAGTTGTGTAGCCTAGTGGCCTTTTTGAAAATCCTCGAATACAACAGAACCGTGTTTTCTCTTACATCCTGAGGAATTATTAAGCTCAGAATCTCAGAATTAATGCACCATCAACATGGAGCTGGAATCGGAAATGAGACATCATCTAATGCAACTTCTAGAGCTGTACGAAACACAATAGTATAGTGTGAAAGTAGCGATCCACATTCTAAAAGTAGAAAGGAAACTTCTGATTTTAGTTTTAAATCAAGTAAAATTGAAAACTGTAATACTTGCAAATCACGCTGCCACACCCCTCGATACTTTTTAGTGTATAAACGAGAGAAATGTGATTGTTCATGCAGGTACCAGGTTCACGAACATGATGATACTTTCACCCTGTTTTAGTACAGTTTCACGAGTTTTAGTTGCCTCCTCTGACACAGTGACACAGTCTCGTTATTAAAACCCGACACCGTGAGATCTTACATGTTCTTTCAATTCTTCGAATCTTTATATAGGTATGCAGAAAGTTTAAAACGAACTAACTAGACAGCAAGCTTGTGAAAGAAATATGGGAAGTAGCAGCCTTTGCACCAAACTCGAAAGATCAGGGCCTTAGTCTTATACAACTTCCTCGTTTTCCACTTTCAACTTTTGAATTTTTACTTCATAAATAAACATTCGAACACCCCAAATGTTGAGAGAATGCCTAAATCTCTAAAAAGAAGGATACTTTGCTTGGATATTAGATGTAAGTTACTCCGTGTACGACAAGCTTGGTTCCTCGTTTTTACTCAATACTTTCGTTTCATGGACTAAAAACTGTCTATCAGTCTCATAACAAGATGTCCGTATTTTGAGTTCTGTGATGATGTTGTTAAGATTAAAACTATGAAGCACTCAGTCAGAACGAAAAAGCAGACGAACAAAATATTGAGAAAGGCGTAATTTGGACTTTCTCCAAAGTTTTGAGTAACACTCGTTGTTTACCCTGCAGTAATTTTAGTCTCCACTATGTACGCTGAGTGATCTCATCTGGAAAAACCGAATTAATCGCAATGCATTCATTTTCCGTATCCGCATATCTCAAAGTACTAGCACCAATATTTTCTGCGTCAGCTATCACAAAGATTATACAACTAAGAACAACGTTAGACAGAACACGCGTAGATAATGTGGACGGGTGAGCTGTAGTCATACTAATCACTTTGCATGATGAACGAGCAATCACTTGTTCTCCGTGATATTCACGAAGGATCTTAATTTGTTCCAATGTTCCGACGCAAGACTTGGAGATCCATATGCAGTCTGTCAGTTAAAATTTGATTGATGGTAACATGAGCATTAGCATTACACATATTCATCCATTATGCGACCTGACGCACACTTCACAGCCAGCCTACACAACTCAACACAATTTCCTGTTTGCCTTTTTTCTATTCTCTCGGATTTCGTTGTGAACCGAATTGTAAAAAAGTTCAAGGAAAGGCTGCCCAAAGCACTCCAACGGGACCAGAAGATTCTCCCGTGGGACACCGTCTCTCCGTCAATTTTCTAGAGGGATTGAAATTCATTGCCTTGAAGCATTTCATATTTTACAAAGTTGTGTGAAGCTATTTCTCCAAACCAGCGTTTTGATTGGGACACTTCGAGGAAATGAAGAAAAGAGACAGAATTTATGCGAAACTAGAGGATGAAAGTATTCTGTGGGACTGACTTTGTGGGACTCGAGGAACGCCTGCAACTGAAATTTCAATAAATCACTCAGAAATGAAACTTATGCTTGTGTCCCACTTGCCTACGTACGTCTTATCAAGTGAGAATATGTGTGTATGTTAAATGAGGGTACACTTCCCTTCCCTTTCATATTATCTTCAGGAACTCAGGAGGAAGTTCGGAGTTATATGTGACAAGCCCACCGTGGAAAAGGTTAAGCAAGGTGCAGGCTTGGCACCCCACCAACCTATTTCGTCACGGAAAAGTAGTTTTCACACACAACAACCATTTCGTCAAATCGAAATGTCATCTTTGCATGGTCATCTTGGAACTACTCATAAAATACGACCTGCCGAGCAAGTCGTAAACACGTCCGCTTTTTCGATATCTAATGTATTTTTATCTCACTTTCACCAACCCAGGCTCAGCCTTTTTCTGTCTCTCCACATTCTCTCGCCCCGTTTTTTTCCTGTCCACCTACTTAATAAATTACTTACATCCGCCTTCTGAGGGTGAAAGTCTGAATTCTCTTTGTTTTCAGCCTACAAAAGAGTTCCAGTCCTTTCACACAACAAAATTCTCTCTCCTGAGGCCTCTCAGCTATTTAGCATAATAGTTTGCTTAGAAGTGGGATAGAGCCATTAATAGGTTGAGTAAATAATCAAGAAGTTCTAAATCAAAAGGCTGCGTCCCTTCGTGAAAGGTTTGTGATATCATATCGAAAACTACTTTACGAGAGGACAATACATTTTATGTGCCACACTTGACTTCAATGTGCAATGAAAAATAGCAGCGTTGCTTTCACAAATGGGAGGAACCTATTCTACTACCACTAATAAACCTGAGCTTGTAAGTTGCTATTATATGAACCAGAAATACTAGGAGATCGCATGCATTTACTTGGCCATACTTTTTGACAGTCCCGTTTCTCTACGTCTCCTCTTCAACTTCATAGGGGGTTTGTGTAATAACAATTTGCAGTATAAGTTTTTGTGCAATAAATGTTGTTGTACAGAAGCTTCTGTCTACTGTCTACTTACATACTTTCAGTACACTTCTTTGTACACTTTTTTCTCTCCACTTGATCATAGATCACAAAGGTTCTCTGTAGTAAGACGAAGATCGGGCCAGGGCACATACAATGACTTGCATGATCTTCGTCGTCTATATTTTTTACTACTTAGCAAGCAAGAACACTCGGTTCTTTGCTGATCGTTAATAAAAGGAAGAGGACTGGAGACTGAATGGTAGGTGAAGATCGTGTTGTTGCATCCAATCAAGGAAATCATAGTGCTAAAAGCTAATGGTCGTGATTATATGAATATGTGGAGGTGGAGGTGAGGTTAAGGTCTTCGCAGTTGCATTCTCCTTAACGTTACGTACACCAGGACCAAAATACATAGTGATCATAATCATAACGTCGTCGATTACGGATGAGCATGAGCTTACCAGTTAGCGTATCATTATTGCCTTCTCCTCTTCTCTTTCACCACCTGAGCTCTTCTGTGTGATTTTAGATGAAGCCATTATTATGTGCCCCATGCTGAGATATAAACTCAGTCCCCGAGGAACTGTTAGTCTAGATGATTCACCTTATTAATTACATCGTCTTGTTAGTAATTCGCAATCATAAACGACCCCAACATGTTTTCATGATGCTCATAGTGATTCTTCGAACCCCAGCGTATCATCATCATCTTCTTTAAACTTCCAGTGAGCTATTCAGTTCATTGAAGACAGGATAAGATAACTTTTATTTCTACTTCGAAGATTTCGGCAGCTAATGCTAGTATTATTCTTGGAATCGATTTCACATTTTTAGATCCAGTGTTGCGTTTACTTTAAACGAGGGATAAATAAGAAACTGCAAGACTTTTTTGCATAAGTTTAATCTGAACATTCTCCAGCACACTTCCTGATTTCTCATTCAGAATTGAGGAATGTAAATAAATAACTCTTCATCTCTTCATTCTTTTCCCCACAACACACCAATACACTGCTTTTGAATCCCAATGGATTGTTTGAAATAATGAAATAAAGTTCACACACAGTGTACTCACAGACCTTCTCTACTCTAACATTAATCTTGGGGAGAAAAGTTGCTAAATTATTCAAAGAAAAAGTTTTAATTGGGCTAATTTATGGTTGTAGGAAACTCATTTGCATGACATGCATGTTTTCTTCTCTGAAAAGGAGCAAACATTTCTAATCGTATTTGCTGATAAACTTTGCATAACTTCAACTTTCACACGATATAAATTAAGTATCTGTCGCAGTCATAAGCAGTTGGACAGAAATGAAGTACCCTTCAAACGAGATCTTTAAATCTGTACTCACGTCTACGAGTGTATTTCTAATTATAAGTTTATTTTGATACGTAAGTTTCTAATCTCCCTTCTGAGTTGATTAAATGTTATATTACATAATTTACTAGTGAAATTTATAAGTGTTTGACAACCAACAGTTCGAGTTGTGTATACCTGCTGTAAGTGTATCGATTATTTGCAAGATTGGAATTAGTTTTGTTAGTGAAATTGCATTTCACTCAAGCGAATTTGACTAGTTTCAAGTTGAAGAAATGTTGGATCGAAATCTCCTCGACGAGTCAGCTTTCAGGTGAGGATTTATCTGGTTTCATGAGTTTGATCATAAGCCTTGCCTTTACATTCGTTAAAATAGTTGTGTAGTTGGTAGTGTTTATTCCTCGATTCTACACTAAAACTTTTCGATTATTGCTCCCCATTTTTTCAGACTCATTTCCTACATTGTATAAATCATTCTTTCCTTCTTTGTAGAAAAATAAAGGATTATCAGCTCAACGGAAGCTTGTTTTTATCCTTTCAAGGGAAAAATTCCAGAATGCAAATAGTGTGATTCGACTCGCTATTTTTATGCGTGAACAACTTTTTTCTTTCTCCAAAGTTTTTCAGATAGCAATCTTGTATAAGCTACGATATTATTACCCCACAACGAATCGCCAGCTTCTGAGAGTTTTGCAGTTTCAACACCACATTATTGTGTAATAGCTTAAAAAAGCCCCGTAAAGGGGGCACAAGCTTTATATTTTCCAGAACTCACCAAAATTCGCAATATTCAGGGTAATTGAAGGATTGCGAATTCTAGAGTTCCAAGTCACTCACGTAAAAACCTGAGGTGACGAATAAACAACCGTAGGAATGCATTAGCGAGAAGTGCAACAAATGAGTAGAGTAAACATTTATTACTTTTATGTATACAGTATTATTAACTATTTCTCCTTACTATCTACCCTAATGTGCGCTTGTAGAAATAAAGGTATCAAATAATCGCTGTTAAACTATCTATAATTAGCATACAATTAGTATTCTTTAATTCGCTAACACGACAATGAGGAAACAAGTTATAGAGGAAAGACCAGCATATATAACTAAACTACACACAACGACACAACTCCCGACCATCCAAGGAAGTTTATTGCTTTAAGTGGTTGTATAATTGTATGTGCACGAAGGTCGAGATGAAATGATGATTGGGTAGAATGGGGAAAGGATTGTGCAATATCCTCCCTTAATTTGCGTGATTACTATACACACACTGATGGGTTGTTAGGTTTTGTAGTGGGAGAGAGAAAGGTAGCAACAATCTCAAGGTTCACGAGGGAGCTCTACCCATAATCGTAAAAATCTACCTCAACTGGAAGTCTCAGAGGACTCATCCCTCGGAGATATATAGTGTCTGATAAATAAAGTCCCTTCCTCCATTTCAACTACCAATAGTAATATTGTCTTAACATTACAACCTTTTCTCCTTGTCAGGCTCAAACTGTGGTAAACTGCAGTGTCGTCGGCATTTTGGCGTGTCTGAAAGTTGTATACTCTACTCAACAGAATACGCGTATGAATGTATCTATGAGTAGTATGAGCTACAGAATGTCTCACTCTATTCCACACTTTTAGCTTTCCTGCAGAAAAGCCTCGTAAAATTTAAGTATGTGTACTTGTAAGCGTAACACAAGTGATCTTGATTACACAACAAGTAGATCGTGTGTGTGTGTGTGATTTCTTTAAAGGGAGAAAGTGGAGAGGAACAAATGAGAAGTCGGGTGAAAGCAGAGAAAGCCAGTTCATTTAGGACACGTGTATGCAAAGAGTGGGTGTGGATAAGACATCCGAATAATATTTCCCCTGATGCTGAAGATGAGAAGGAACAAAAACTATGCAAAAGTACACAACGAGTATCATGCATGTGTGCTCTCATCCTGTCTTTCTGTCCACATGGGATGTACGATTGATGTCCTTTTTCTCTCTGAGCTAGTTGGTGGAGTTTCAAATGAATAGGCTGTTCTCTCACTCCGTCTCGTTCTGTATTCGAAGTGAAAGCAAACCTGCGTAACATTCATGTACTTTATACTTATAGCTGATATGGTATGCATTTAAATAGTGAATCAAAGAGGAAAACTATGAATGAAGCATACTTATGTTTGTATGCTGTGTTACAATACTTCTACGAATCGAAATGTCTAGAACAATAATTGTTCTAATTATTTTTGTCGACAATCGTACAAGCCTTATCTTTATCCTGTGTGTTAATATCTCATGCCACTTTGGCGTAATCAAAATCAGACATCTTCAAAGTCAAACGAAGCCAGTATCCAATCCTGAGGGCAGCTTAACAAAAATTGTTAAGGAAAAGTTGTGAAAACTAACCTTTGTCTGTTGTTTGTCTGGGGGCTAGATTGAGAATTACAATACAAGGTTCGTCTAACTTTTGGCGTGGATTCACGTATTAAAAAGCATGAATGTATAAAATACGTATTACTTATACATGTGGCTTATCCTTTCTCATGAACTTTGAATATCACACGTATCCGAAATATAATTGAATGAGATAAGTTAATGAAGTACTTTCAATTTAGGATATTTTATGCTGTGACTTTATGTCCAGCAACATTTTCTATGAAAAACAAAAATTAATGCAACTTAAACAAACGACTCGGAATCCCTTGATGTTTTATGTGTCGTGTAGAAGTCCTGCTACTTGACAAAATTGCTATAAAAATTACAGAATTCTCAATTTTGCGATGATGTTGTGCAACGTGTTTGTAGTATCTGTACTAGTCGCACAGTTTATCTTTCTGATTCAATTTTAATGCTAAATGTAAACTAATGATCGGTGTTTGTGTGACCTCGCTTCACGAATCATTTGTTAACTCACTCACAGTCAATTCCAGTCTCCTGAAGCTTCTTAGCATAACAGACCTCTCGTTAATTGTACTCCGACAATGCCACAGCTCGTGTTCATTTCGCATGAAAACCTTTTAGAAATGTTTTTGACTACTTCGTCAATACTCCATGTAATAAGTATTTATAACTCCATAATTACATTATGAGCTCTGTTGTGACTGTTAACATTTATTATATGATTTGTGGGTAAAATTGTTACATAAGGCTGCGAATTAAGTAGGTTTTTAGTTTTTGCTCAAGTGTGAAGTGTTGATTTTTCCTTTCATTACGCAGACTTAGGTGAGAACTGCCTTCATTAGGATTAGATAAGCCTACACAGATGCGTTATCTTAATGACCTCCGAGGTGTCAAAATAAAATGAAACATCTTGGATGAAAAAGCTGTAAACACTTTTTAATTATGAAGGATGAAGGAAGCTGCGTATGGGAAACAAGGTGTGAGAAAAATCTCTCGAATTTTGCCTTCCTTGAAGACGACCTGATTCTGTGGTGGCTGGGGCTCAGTTAATTAATGGCTTTCCAATCACATCCTTCTCAGACTCCCTCTGATCTTAATCCTCAGTCGTTGGAAGTTTGAGACAAACGGATAGACAACCAAAGTTGAAGTCCTTGAACAACCTGAATCAAACTTCCACAAAAACCACGCGTTGATGAGATTGACAAGATGGGTAAACAGAAAGTGGTGTTCTCATTCGACTTCCGTCTATCGCATGTCATGTCAATTGGAAAAGAGAGTCTTGTTCTCGTCACTTCATTCAACGCTTAATGTGGCCAACTTTTACACACACAGCCGTACACCCACAGGAGAGGTTATAAAAGACCGAATGTCAAGACATCTTTTGTTATCCTCAGATGTATTTCACACCACAGAGGAAACCAAAAGCATTCTGGAGGAATTCAATCCGCTGAGCTACAAAAAGTGACACAGTCGACACGGAGGACTAAACTACAGTCAGTAGTCCTACTATATGAAGAGAGTTCATGTCACAGCACACACGCTTATATTTCTTTCTCCAAGAAGAACTACAGAAGTATTTCGAACCATTTTTTTGTTCTAAGCGCGAGTTGTATAAGTAAAACATTTTATTTGGAGAAAAAGCGAAGCTCATAAACTCTCTCTCGTATGATTCAGATTTCGTAGACAATTCCAACTTCCATACCAGCTCAAGCGTTCTAGCTTCTGCAGAATCTCGTTGGCAAATCTGTGCTGGTGTTAGGAGTTGAGAAGAGCCAGCAGCAGCAGCAACAGCAACAGACTTCACGTCAGACTTTAGGAAGAAGAAAAGAGACCCACAGAAAGAAGGAGCAGCAGAAGCCCAACAGAAGTATCCTCCAACCTTAAACTTCGCCCAGCTATCCATGTCTCATTCGCATTCTTCGTCAACTTCTCTTGGAGTCACCATCGCGTCTCATATTTCCTCGCTCTTTTCTCCTCATTCGCTACTCTCCTTCTGGATCAAGATAATCTCTTCATCCCCTCCAAATGGATTATTAACCGAGTTTCCTTGACTTATTAAAAGATCGTGGGTAGAACTACTAAGCAGCAAACAAAGCCGAGAAATACCAGTTGAATCTACAGAACTAAAAAAGTGTGTTTCTAGAATCTAGAAGACTAGTGAAGTCTGAACCTCAACTATCATAAGAGAGTCCAGATAAAGAAGAGGAATTTACAGTCCTCAGAAAAACTATCTCCAGAGTTATGTAAATGCAGTGTCTTTGATGGGAAAAGAATTTTGCTTCGAGACATTCATAATACAAGTTTCTGCTTTCACTGTACTGTGTAGATTGTTACATTCACACTCACATGGATGTAGTTGGTAGTTGGTAGTTCGTGAAGAGGAACCTTAAAAAGAAATTCAAACAAAATGACGCTCCTCTCGCAAGGGAACAGTTGACACCATTGATTCTAAAAGCATTTTGTCGTCCTGTGTCAGCCTGAATGTGAATTCTAGTACAGATTGAAAGTGCAAATTGCTTTTGAAAGTCCACCCCATTTCCATTGCGTGTGTAGGGAAGAGAGCTTATATAGTGACTCGAACTCTTTTTCTCTCTCGGACATCAGAAGGGAATTTGGTCTGAGTGACAATGATTGTGGACACTTGTAAATGGCACATACGCCATGAATGATTTCGATCCTTCGCACAAATCCGAAATCATTGCACATTGGATTCGTGGTGTGATTGACGAGAGACACACGTATTACTTCTTTCTTCTCCCACTCATTCAAACTCTCAGCCAAATAAAATAAAATCTTGTATCACACTGTGACGAGGTGACGAATGCTCATCGCGTGTTGAATGGAAATATTTCATTTTTCTGGTTATCTCTCCAAACTATAACTGTCTGTTGAGAAGAAAGAGTGATTGGGAATTTCTCAGACTTTTTTTAGAGTCCGAAACACCTTGAAGTGGAAAAAGTAAAAGCAGGGCTGCCAAAAGATCTCTAGGTGAGTAAGTTTTCCATGTTTTTGCACTCATCTTTTACTCATTAGTCCGTCATCATTCCTCATGACTTCACGAGTATTGGTTTTGTAAGTGAGATGGGTAATCATGTGTTTGTTTAAGACAACCACACACTTGTCATTTTGTGGCTCCGATAGTTTCAAACGAGTGTCGTGACATGTTAAACGAGACTTCTAAAAGTAGCTGTGATAGTGAAACCGGAAGTTACATTGGCTGGGAGCTTTTAGGGTAATGCAGAGCTTCGATCTATTGTCTCTGAGTTGACCTACTCGGTTGGTTGGTATGCAATGTAATGTGTTCGATGTTCGTGTTCATCCTTCCATCATCACCAACACTAACATTTCCACCCTATTCATTGAAAATTCTTACCCGTCGATGTGTATTGTTCTCTAATTGTACAAACAAAGGAAAACATTTTGATGAGTGTGTACTCAATGTGAAGTCATTAACGATTCTCAAGGAACGCACACTTGTACTTTTGTTCAACTCAATCATTAAGACTTTCAGTCTTTAGAATAAGCCACGTTTCTTTCCACTATATTATTACTCTGAATCTTCTGCACGCGTCTGCATACTTGGACAGCAATTGTTTATACACGGGCACTAATCATGTCAAATAGGTTTGTTCAACCTCCGCAATAAATAAGGTGTTTAATTTTGGTCGCAATTGACGGTTGTAGTGGTGTAAGAATATTTGTGAGCAAATTCGAGCAAAAAATTAAGTGTAACTCAAGAATGATGTATTTTTATGCGTTTCGCTTCTAAATGAAGATTGAAAAACTGCCAAAGATTCTGTACGCGTTGCAATCACCCTTTTCTTTCTCAGAGGAGTGAACTTACTATAAGTTGGTAATTTGCAGTGAGTGTGAGTATATGTGTGTAGTAGTTTATAAAACTTTATATTGGAATGATGCTAGTAAATAACAGGTTTCTTGATCACAATCTTTGCATATATCACGCAGATTTAATGGCAGACTGACAGTATGTGTACGCAAACTTCCGACGATTCATTTCTATTTCCAGAAGTTGTTTCATAGCATTGCGACTGGCTTGTGAGTGGGTGGACGTTTAATTGTCTTATTGTCACCTTTGACTTGATGCGATTTCGAAGAGTTTTACAAGGAGCACATTAAACATTCCATTAGTATACTTTGGATTGTGGTGAGCGCACAGATGAGTTCCTATTTACTTTTGGCAAACATGCAAACTCCCTGAGCCTCGCATAGATTCGATAGTAGATCTAGATGATGGACGTACAAGTTTCAAAGGAATCAATAGAGTTTTATCAAAACACTTCAAATTCCACTTACTATTAAAAGGCTCGAACCAATTGAGTTTGGACTCCCTGAAGAAAGTTTAATCCAATCTATTTGTAAATGGCTACATCTACTTCAAAGTTTATTAGTAGAGTACATGTTTTTCGACCTATCTTGAGCTTGGCAGAAACATATGCAAAACTTATTAACGTAACTGGCTCTTTAAAATCAGCATTAGATAATTTAGAGATAGCGAGGTTCCCTGAAAGCATTTGAACAATTTCGTTCTAAAAGTTCACTTCAGGAGCTGTAATCCAATTTTACTTTCAATATCAGCGAGTACTGAGAATAATATTCAGAGAAATAGAAATGGAATCCGTTTATGGAATCTAAAAGTGAAAAATCTTGCTATTTTTCTCACTATGAAGCAGCTGTCAGAAAATCTCATAAAAAAATAACGCATCCTTTTACATCAGCAATGACGACAGCAAAATTCCAAAAAGAAGATTTTAAAGTTACAGCTGTATTCGCAGACGTAAATTTTCAGAATCCACAAATCCTTTCCAGCCCTGCCATTTTATTCCCTTTCACAAATATGCATTTTTCATTTCATTTTTATTCTCACTTTACACAAAACCGGATGACAACTGAGTGCTTATTTCTCTAGTTCGTAAGTGCTCTCTAATTTTGAGCCTTTATAATCCTGTTATTATAAAATAAACTTGAGAAGGCTGTATGGATGTTTTTTGTAATGACGAACAATGCAGACAACGTGACTTGAAGGAGGTTTGTTAAGTAACAATAATGATTACGTTCTCAAAGTCTTCATAGTGTAGATTACTTTCTGTACAAAACTACTAAAAGATACTATTTGTTCTATCAGTGCTGGTAATAATGCCTCCGTTGGTTTGAATCCGAGAAATTATTTAAGCATTGATATTTCCTATAGCTCCTCATCTCGTCTTTTTTCTTAATTAATTGATGCTTAGCACTTTCTCCGAAGCCTGAGGACCTAATGTAATTAAACTAGACTTACCCTGTATGTAGGTGCGCCTACAGATTTTAGGTTCCTCGCTACTGCAGGGGCCCAAGATTAATTAGGTAATTACATCTCCCACGCCAGACTGGCAGAATCAATTGCCATGTCTGGGGATTCGTGTTGGATGTTTGGGGCCATAAAACCTTAAATGGCTTCTGTGGCAGGGCTGCTTCGACATATTCGGCGACAAATTGTACACTGTACATTAAACACTTTTGTTAGTCTTATACTTATTGCAATTCTATCATGATTGAATTTCACCTGAAGAGAATAAGGTTTTGTACTAAAGATCAAGCCCGTTCCAGTGCCTTGATAATAATTTGTTTCTCTGAAAAGAAAACACTCAGTTGTCAGTTGGGTTTGGCGATGGTCTTACATTTCATAAAGAGAAATTAGAGAAATAGTGCACTACGATTCCATTTCAAAGTTAGAAATATGATCATTGTAATTATAAAAGTATCGCAAATCATTTCATGTTTTTGAATTACCATTGCATTGTGAATTTTCAATTGATAAGTATTTAGTGTGCAAACTTCAAACTGCGTTGCTTCTTGGGAAGTCCAAAAATATTGCGAAGTAAAGAAGTAAATCGATTATTTGAATTCGAAAGAGCCGAAGTGAAGCCAAGCCAAGATTGAATAAAAGATTTAACGCAAGCAGCTTTGCCAATCTGCCGATTTAACTCCCATCACCAAAGTTTTTCTCCTTTTATTTAAATGGAACTGCACTTTTTTCTGTTGTTTTATTAACCAAACAGTTTTTATTTTTACGTCTTTCTTCGCTGAATCTAAAACTAAAGTGGGAAAGAAGGAGAGAAACATGATGGATTGTTTAATCCTGTAATCCTATAAAATGGTCGGTAAAAGTGGTAGCGAGTATTCTTCATCATTCCCATTGTATTCCTTGTGCCAGAAGAATCTCCCATCTTCCTTCTCCTACACTTATCATTGTGATGAATAATCGAGCATAGATAACTTGGACGAATTTATTTTATCTAACTTGTTTTTTAAAGAATGCGATATCACGAATGCCAATTTGGCCTTGGGAAGTTGTCATATTAATTATGTTGTTTGAATGTAGCCATCTTTAAAGTTGAATTTACCTAAATCGCAACTGGTTGCACCAAACTAGGATTTCCAAAATTCCAACATGAGACTTCTACTTGTTTCTCCGCATCTGAACTTGCGACAAAATATTTTATAATTAATTCATCAAAACTTGTTGAGCGAATGGAAGTTTTAAATCAAGTAATATGAGATGAAGTAAAAAGTAGACACTGCTGCTTGGGACGGATTATTAGTAACAAAGGATAACAGTGTTAACTATCATCTCATCTCATTTCAACTTGTAAACCCAGAAACCACGTTTAGTTTTAGTTCAGTTCTGAAGAATGCTCGACAGCCTAACCAATTTTATAAAAAACCAGCTCGGCTATCGTTCCCAATTACCCTCAGAGACTCGATGTAAGTTTCCCGTTGCCAGCTCAGACTGACGCAAACTCATCCGTGAAAACTTTATCCAAATTGGAGTTCAATTTATAATAACCGAAAAGTTTATAATACCAGCTGAGCTGTTAAAATCCCAAACCACTGTGCCCGATCACAGTGTGATTTACTCGTCTGTGATGTGATTTCCCTATACCGTAGTATTGAGTATCACAGATCACACTAGAGGCAACTGTTATTTACCACTGTGATTTTCGAAAAATCACACTTTTATCTATCACAGGGGTAAATAACAGTAACAACTCACCAGCAACTGATGCGAACAATAATTAACAAGGTTGTGTCTAAACTGAACCGACATCAGTCTGGTCAAGTCAGCTAGAAATTCATGCAGTGTGTACTCGAAAAGAAAATCAAAGAGAAAGGGAGAAAGTCAAAAGCAAAGGAAGAAAAGTTCCTACATTATATATTAACACAGTACATGACCTATCATCTGCACACAATACACATTTTATCCTTTGGAAAGCACATTTCCTCGAAAAAAACTCAGAAAATGGTAAAAATTCACTGTGCAAAAGTATTTTCTTTCCCTTCAACACCCATTTGTTCAGGCCGACTGAATACGTGTTGCACTTAATTTATCTCTTTTCTGTGGAAGTTTAATAAAAATTTTCATTCAAAAGAATCTTCTACACTTCAACAGAATGAATGAGACTGAATTCTTAGCCGACGAGTCAGGTAGTAATAATAATGATCTCTCCACAGCCTCAGTAAGTTTCTCTCAACCGTACATACATTGTCCGATGGCTGGCTGGATGGGTGGCTGAAGTGAAACGTACCTCTTCTACTTATATATAAATATAGCTTGTAAGTAATTTCTCCGTCCTGACTCGGTCCACTGAATTTTGATTACAAAACAAAAGGAGGCTCATAATAACAGAACAAAGAGTAATTTAAGGTTCAGCATGCAAGTGAAATGGTTCTAGTGGCATTATGCCATTTGCATGGTGGTGGGGTAGGTAGTGAACAACATGCAATATTATAAGAGTCTAGGAATGTTATACTCTTTAACCAGATGAATGCATATATGAATATATATCTTCGCTCATGATTATTATTACGAAGTTTGTATAAATTATTCTGGCTTTCTACAACGTACTTTCACCATGAGCATTGTTCTGCGACAAGTAATGATAGAGTTGAACACTGAGCAACTCTCGGGGCTTTGTAGTAGTTATAATACGAAGTTTAACTGTGGCTTCCCATTTAACTCAACGTGGTGTAAATAATTGACTAGACAATCACACTGCATGTATTCTAATATTCTGAAGGCATCGCTGAACGTCTCCAATGGTGTGCTCAGTGGACTACTCAGAATTAATCTTCCTCAAGGGCTCTGTTTATTCTCAGCAACGATTAGATTTCTCATGCTAATTCCTCTGGGATCCTTGAGTCTTCTGGATGGCTCATCTCGTTAACCTTCCTTTCTACGAAGTTTTCTGCAAGCTTAGTTTCTTCTCCGTGTCCTAATCTAATTCAGTCTGTGTTGAGTTAGGTAAGTAGAAAGCAGGAGATGAGATGAGTTGTACAAGTTTGCAGTGTGGTGCATTGCATTGACCAAAGAAAGAGAAATACAACTGCCTTTCACTTATTCACAGGCTGAAATGTGCTCAAAAGTTTATGGAAGTATAAAGGTGTATTAAAATGAATGGAAGATTGGAAGTTATACTATAATCTAAAACATCTGATACACATGCAGTTGAGAAGGTGTCTGCTCTGGTTGTTTTTTCAACCTTGTTTCCGGCTATAGGAGTTGTGTCTTTTAAACTCAATAATATCTTCTTGATAAAGGAAGGGCCCTTGTACCTACGTCTTCCATAGAAGTGAAAGTTTACTTTCAAACGGAAACATCCCGTTCCACACCCGTGAGTACACACAAGTGGTTTATAGTACATGGGTCTCTAATTCACGGAATATTTATGAGGAAACCAGTTGTGAAAGGATGAATGCTTGTGAGATGTGTCACTTGAAGGGCGACTATCACTTGAGTGGGTTTTGGTTTTTGTTCACCAGTGAGTCCCGAAAAAGTGTACCTTTCTCATTTGAGGGAGAATGAAGCTCAGGTCGCTTTATACATTTAAGAAGGACCTCAAGACGACCCTTTAGTGTTACGGGAGATAAAACTGAAATTTGAAAGTCAAATTCAAACAAACTGAGTAGAAGAGTTGATAGCATCTGAAGGGTTACACAGTCATCCATCCCTGCTATTTTTATTCCCCACCTTTTTGGAGGAGGCGAAGAGGTCGTCTCAAGGAGCAACCCATTTCCTCCCTATTTGCATATCTTATTGAAACCGTGAAGCTCAATGAATTCAACACCAAATGACGTCAGGGTTGCATGATTAGTTTCAAAAGTAAATAGTCGGAGAGGTCTGGAGGGAGCAGCACAAATCACTGATACTCTCATCCGTTCCAAGGACGAACAATAATAATGTTAGTGTGACAGGAAACGAGGTGTCCTGGGAAGTTTTTGTTCTACTGTCATTCCACACAGACTCAGCTTAGCCGTGCTTTCTCCTAATAGATGGGAGACCCTGAACAGTCATAATTCAGGGTAAATATGAGCTAGAGCTTTTAATGCATAGCCTACGAATAATGGGGAGTAGTTAAACACACTTCTAGTGGCTGTAGGTAGTACTGCTGGGATATTTAAAGAGGAATTTACAATATGCAGAGAAATATGGGATCAAGCAAAAGCTTCACAGTTTACACTGCTTACATTTCTTCCGTGTGTTTCACAAGTTTTCCAGGAATGTGTTGTGCGTGGAATCCTTTTTTAAAATTAATTAAAGCGAAAGACAAATGAGAGTGTAGACTAGACAAGCCTTCCGTGAGATTTCTGTCATCTGTCTCAAGTACGGAAGCACATATTATTCTCTTCCGTTTGGATTACCTTACCTGTTTCTCGTTGAACAAATATGCTTGAAACTATAGACTGAAGTTTGCATAAGCCCTTGAATTTTGTATGCTGCGATAACAATAACTACATCTCAATCCGCTGTCTGCGTGTTTGCACCGTCAATTCCTTGCATGCCCTTATCACCAAGCCATTCAATTTCCTAGAACAAAAGTTTGTCCCAGGATTATATCTACGATCTAGTCAGAAGGAGACTGTTATCCGTCGGGTGACGGAAAGTTACAACAAAAAATAACAAGAAAACTTACTTGCTGAATTGTGTAACAAGAAATAAAAATCTATAAGTCTGTAAGCTATAATTACTGTCGATATCGAAGACTTGAATTGGATCTAACGATGCTTAAACGTGAGAGGGTACATTATTAAATGATACTCGTTTGCAGAGGAGATTCAATTATATTCGCTGCCAGCGCAAAAAGGCAGATAACAAGCTTTAGTCATCTTGAGTACGCTGTCAGAGGTTAGTACATTATATAACTCCGATATACTGAATTCTATATAGTTTGTAGGGATGAAGAATTGGTCTTTGATATTTTATTCATACATGTGAGCGAACCAATTTATCTATGGCATTGGGGGACTGTCCTTTCTCCGCTTTCACTGAAGAATTTGTATTGGCCAGAATTTAGGAATCCGAGGGAGACATTTAACTAATGGATAGGAACGGATGAGAAGGCTACTCACTATTAAGTACGAATAGCGATGAAATGTTAATAACACCATAGAGTAAAGTGTACATGAGTGCTTTGTCAACAGGAAACTGTATGGTTGCTGCATCTATTCACACAGTTCAGCTTACGTCACCCATTTATCGTACATATTGTAGCATTTGTAGCTAAAGCATCATTTGTGGAGTTTCACACTCCTAAATCTTCAAATGTGAAGAATCCTCTGACACCGATGCAACTTCGCTCTGCCAAGAATATTGCTCCCGTTGGACTTCGTTAAGAAGACCATTGCTCGTTTTTGGTGAGACGCAACAGCTCTTCATGGAAAATTAATGCTTTCCCAGTCTATTTTGTTCGTAAGGTTCTTTCCTTAAGTTGTCCTGTCAAGATTTATGTCCAAGCAAGTGATGGTTTTGGAGTCGCAATGTTCTACACTATTCGTTTGGGAAGATCAGGTCATGTTGTGGTTGGAGTAGGTCAAGCAGTTTTGTAAGTATCCATAGGCAGTTGCGGACACAAGAAGTGAAGAGTGTAGATGGTACTTGAGGATTCCAATTCATTCCCACTTCCTTCGCTCATGCGAACAGGATATGAGCCCCATTTTTTGTATTTCTCTCAAATGGCCCGGCTTTCTTTATTCTTTGCATGGATCAAGAATCTCTGGCTGTGATCCATATTGCTCTCTCGAACAAAAAAAATATTTGCAATTTTTGTAAGTACCGTCTGTCTGCAGGCGATGCAGTCACGATGATTGTGTATACGATCATACGTCTTCTTAAATGAGAACTAGTTGCCTCAAGCTTTATTCTCAGCGCTGGTTTCACTAATAGTAAAGTGCATGTATTATTCCGTTTATTCCTAAACATTGAAATGAGATCAATAAATTGCGATTTTGTGGTGCACTCTTTTTTGTGGTAATGGAAATCCACTTTCTCTGAGAGGCTTACTCAAAAAATGAGAGTTTGCGGGTGCACCTTCTAACACGAAAATAATTAACTTTGAACTCGCAGAGCTAAAGAAAGAACAGAATACGGCGTGACTTAACTATAAGCTGCAAGTTGTATCGTTACAGTCTTTCAATCATCATCATCCCAGTTCGGTCTTCTTAATGCAACAAATGAACTCAATTTAAGAAACTGCCTATTGTAAAATGAAATTTGGGATGTTTCTCGTCCCTTTCTTTCTCTGAACTTTTTCCTTTTGCCTACGATGTACAACTGTCAACAGTGGGGAAGGTGGTGGTGGTGGTGGTAAAGATGGAAATTGTACGCTAGGAAGCTGAAATGAGTCTTGGAATGAGTGAGACTCAATGTAATTGCTAACACGTGGGTTTCCTTTTCCTGTTAAAAAGTATCGAGTTCTCGTATTCTCTGAGCTTCTTAAATGTACCTCAGCAGACTTCCTCACCTTTAGTTATTCTTAAAACTACTCGCATGCCTTCGCAGATATATGCGTACTTCTGGAATTTCAATTCCGATGGGAGGAGTTGAATGCTTGTCAAGATCGTTACCCTCATTCTCCGCTTAACTTTCTCCACTTTTCATTCCCCTTTTACCAACCCACTCATCGGCATTGAATTTAATGCATATCAAAGGCGTTGTGCAGTTACGCAAGATACGCACAGGAGTACAATTTCAAGAGCCGTGTTGGGTTCCATTCCTG
>JAQGBV010000796.1:0-21502 GCA_034698685.1 Isotomurus pseudopalustris
CTTCTGACTCCTCCACCCTTACACACATACACACACGTTGCAAATCTCATGAGGATCCATCCAATTCAAAATTCAGCAACCTTAACGTCGTCTCTAATGAAATGCCCTCCTACTTTCCCTTCCTTCTTTGTACTCACAGCTTCATACATTTTAAAACTTACAACATCCTCGACTCTCTTCTTCTTGTGCAACTCTAACTTCCAACTTCCAACTTCATTACACAGAAACACGACACGAACTGCGAGAGAGGAGTCCCAGTTCCAAAAACTCCAAAGAACTTTCCATGAACACACGACAACGCTATATGAATCATATGGACTACCACACAAACACAGACCTCTCGACCTGCACAACGAGTCTTAAGGGACTCTCTCCTCGGCTCTATTTTCTTTCCTCGTTCTTCAATGAATCAACTTCTACTCTCTAAACTCTAAACACACTGCTTTCCCTGTACTCTGACTCTGTTGCATGCAATACTGTTATTCCTCCGTCTTCCAGCACAAACTTCCTCCGACACACAAAATCTTCAAATTCCTCTACATAATTTAGTCACACCATCCTAATCTATTAGAAAGATTAGAAAGAACAGCCAAGAAAAGAAGAGGAAAGACAGGCTACCCTGCATACAAGAAAGTTACAAGGAACTCGCACTTTATCATTATTAATTATTACTTTCTACTCTCCGCTTCCATTTGAGCGTAATTAAAGCATTAAAAAGTAGAGAATAAATAAGACACAGGCTTCGAGAGGCTTCCCCCATATCATATATGATAATGTGAGTATCCACAAAGGACGAGATATAGAAAGATTCACTACCAACCTTATCTGCAGGAGTGCGAGGAAGTCTTCGTCTGAGCCAAGGATGGCGAAGTGCGGCTGAAGGAGTAAGGCGAGTGTTTGGGTCCCATTCTAGACATCGGCGAATGAAATCCACGAATAAAGGATCTTCACAGCCTTTTAGAGCAGTCTGAAACAACACAAAACACACAAGTAAATTACAGACCCAGAATTATTCATATATCCCTTCTCATAATTCACTCCACATTAAATTACTTTTCCAAATTCCAATCCGACTCTCCACAATTTATACTAAATTCCCTCAAATTCCCCATCCATATTCTTTCTTACATGGACAAATTTTTAAAGCCAAGAGATTTCCACCAATCCCAACTTGACCTACACCAACCACACATTTCTTTTCTTCAACCCTTTCCTCTTTTTTTTATCCCAAACCAACGAGATGAGATACGTAATACAGAAAATAAGAACCCATCATCCACTTCTTTTGTAAAAAGTAACAAGTTTACGACCCACGGAGATAGAGTCAGCTATCTAGTCTATACACACAGACACTCCATCTCCATCTCCATCAGTTTAAAGGGTCACCTCTCTTTCTTCTTATTCCATCCTTCCTTCTCTCGTCCATTTACATTTTGATAGAGAAAAGAACCTCACTAAATTCCTTCAACAAACAAAGGAAAACGCAGACAAACCACCGCAACTTCTTTAAAAAAGGCAAAAGGGTCTTATTCTTTCTTCCTCACAATCCTCTCTCTCTCTCTCTTTCTTAGCAAAGCAAAAAACTCTTCCAATTTTAAAACTACCCGAATCTCCTTCTGTCCCTCTCATCTCTAAACATTTTCCTGCACTTCCACACTCTCCGCATATAACGTAAAACAGTCTCCTTAAAATCAAACCCTCTTTCAAAAATTCATCTCCATCTCGAAATACAAAAAACTAAGTTCTAGTTGTACCTCACTAGTACCAGACTTACTTTTGGTGTTGTCGACACAAAATACGAACTACCCAGCACAAAGAAAGTACACAGGTAAGTGGACAGTTCTTTTTCGAAAGGAATAAATAATTGGGATGTACTGCTACGCGTATACAGGCTACCACACAAATCCACCAATACATTCCACACACACATTCGTTTCCACCTCTAAGGGAATAATACTTCATTATTGCTGTGCTATGGCATTATTACAACGCATGACTCTATCATCTCTAAATTGCTTTAAATCTCTTCATTCTTCGAACAAATTCCATGCATGGCCTATTTGGGCACTCTATTTCTTTTTACAACAATTACAGAACACAAAAACCACATTTTCCTCTTCCAATCAGCTTAGCATCTGACTAAATAATCCTATGTGTGTGTGTGTGAGTGTAGTCCTACACTCCACAGTGAGTGAGTCATCTCAGAAGCAACGATATGCTGCGATTCAATGCACTCATCTCTAACAAGGAAGAAATTATGACGATAAAAAATAAAAATAATAATAATAATATTCCTTCTCACAACAATAACCATCCAAAATCCAAACTGCAAAAGTTGTAGTCAAGTTCATCGGTCATCGAATGAGTTGAGAGCCTTATTAGGCAACTCTCTTTCCTTCCTTACTACACAGCCAGTGCACAAAACAAATCTGATGGAGAGCACAAAGGCTATTCCAGGTTTGGTAAACTTTTGTGCAATTTCCGACCAAACTAATCACATAATGAGGAAATGTTCATAAATTAAAAGTGCCTCTTCTTTGACTCCACACGACAGAGATGCCATACAGCACTTTCGTATTTAGTGTTAGTCTCATATTTTCACAGATTATTGCCCATCCCTGTCTCCTCTCTCTCGAAGCTTAAGTATTTAACCTATTCTATTTATTCTGTCTGCTTGTGTGTGGAAACTGTGTGGTTCGTTCCAAAAGAAGCTGAACGAATCTCACAAGACGAGGAATTATGAAGGGCTGTCTCACCTGGAGGTCACGAGATCCAGGAGGTCCTCTGAGTTTACCCCGACGGGAACGACCACCAGTCAGTATAGTCGTTCCATCCGCCAGTGACTGGGCTTCGCAGTACCGAGGATATCCTTTCGAACTGCAAAAGTGCAAATTACTTTATGAGTAAAACTGCTCCAGACAAAACAATTCTTTTTAAAGTCCGAAATAGTAAGGGAGACTCACCTAATAAAGTTTTTGGCTCGTCTCGACACTTCCAACAACTTGGGCGGAGGCATCCCGAGGAGTTCAATCATACACGCTAATTGATCCGCCTCATCTTCGCCTGGCAGTAGGGGGTAGCCCGTGTAAAGTTCCGACAGTATGCACCCCAAACTGCAATTACAAAACGACCATCAGTATTACTCGCACATCCACAAACAACAAATCGACATCACCCTCCACCGAAATACATCAAATAGATCTTCCTCAGCTTCATTCCCCACTAAAACCAAAAGTAACCCTTATTAAAAAATAAAAAACCTCTCTGCCCTTTCCCATTTACTCAAACGTCTAAACGTCTAAACGACTCATCTTTCACATCCTCTCAAATTCTGTTTCCTCCTGGACTCGTCGTCAACCTACTTTCTGCTTTTAACCATTCGCATCTACTCGTCATAAACTCCGTCATAAAAGCTACAAGAGTCAGAAGACACTTTCGAAAAGTGACATTTACTCCAAATGAGCTCCCATCCCACGTTCATGCAAACCAATTTATTTGCAATTTCATTTCCCTTCTCTAACAATTCAATTACTGAGGTTCCCAGAGTCTTCTCTCTCTCTATCTCTCTCTACCAAATACACCACACACACAAGCTATGGGAGTATCAACTCAAAATTCATTAAACGACGGAAACCCTGTGGGTAAACACGTAGGAATCGAGTCTTGTATATTGCTTACCTCCACATGTCAATGGCTAGTCCATACTTAGCTCCAAGAATGACTTCAGGGGCTCGGTAGAAACGGGACTGAATGTAGGTGTACACCCTTTGATTCTCATAGCAACTAGAACCGAAGTCAATCACCTGTTAATTCAAAAACACATCCAATATTAATTCACATCCATTTCAAATTCAACAATC
This sequence comes from Isotomurus pseudopalustris, assembly GCA_034698685.1. Taxonomy (NCBI): domain Eukaryota; kingdom Metazoa; phylum Arthropoda; class Collembola; order Entomobryomorpha; family Isotomidae; genus Isotomurus; species Isotomurus pseudopalustris. The sequence goes on from JAQGBV010000796.1 coordinate 3,861, forward strand.
ATACGTAGTCACACAACAATACACACTTTATCATGTTCGTTCATGAGCTGCTTTTCCTAAAAAACCAAATAATTCTACCCACTGTGACATTTAACTTCCTGAACATTCGTAGTCTTCCAGAAGTTGTGTGCACGTAAATACTTAAAGAGAACGTGTGTAAAAATAGCTGTGAACTATTCTAACATGTTCTTTCCTCAGTTCTGCTTGACCAACTTCAAATGTAAGCTTATTCCGAGGACCGAACTAAAAGAATCTATACAGCCCACGTAAGCCAGTTAAGTATGCACAGAGAAGTTTGCACGGAATTCCGTAATTCACAGAAAGCACACGTACATTCGTACATATGCACATGAACCACACAAGTATTGATTGACACGGGGATTGCGTGACATGTCCAAATACTCCGTAGTCACACTGGATATAAACTACTTTCAACGACATCACCTTTAATCAAAATCCACTGAGATCGTAATGAAGGTGTGCACATCCGACTTGTAGTCAAATACTCTCCATAATTACAATGCACACTGTCGTATCCCTCAGAATTGCATGCCGAGCTAAAGCTGTTTTACCTTTTACCTGAGCTGTTCAGCAAGAACCCTTAATCGATTATGAGCATTTATGACAGCCTCTCCCAAGCACTTAAGGACAAACTGCATTTACCTACTGACCTACTCTCACATAATATTCGCTATGTAACTATGTACGTAGATCTGCTAAACTACAAGCAACTTTAATACACACTTTTAAGGAAGACGGCTGCCATAGCTCACTATTTATAGACATGGACACAAAATTATTAACCATATTGAAATATTTTTTTTCCTTTTGCTCGCACAAAATTACACACGAGGGAGAGATTCACGTCTCTTCATTAAATTATTGATTATTCAAGGACACTTGATACCATTTACTATGTAACATCCTGAAGCAAAAGTGAGTTCATCTAGAAATAAAAGACTCGTGGAGGCTATGGACATTTTGCGTCATCAGGAGAGACAGAGAGACAGCACACACCGCCATTCGTCTCTCTACCTTCTTTGCACATCTTTAGACCCAAAGAACTCTCCAATTACAAAAGAAAGATACATTTAATGATGAGATATAATTACATATAGGCTCTCTCCTCTCAACCATCGCCGACTCCACTCACTCCAATACTCAATGCAAATTGAATTAAGGTCCAAAGGAATTAATTGAGTCAAGGTGAAGCCTGCACTCGCACTAAAACTGAAACATGTATTCCATCAATTTTATATTCCTCTAGCTTTTCGTTCCTCCTCAAGTTACTTTATTCACTAATACAATTAAGGCCTGTGCGTCCTCTTGGGTCTCCATTTTAAAAGTCCGGTGTGTACTCCGTTCAATACTCAGCAGACGCTATCCAAACAGACTAGAAATCTACTCACCGCAATTTAAACCCCACTATGTTGTATAATAACATTATATAGAGATCTACAAATGCATTCAAAATTAGAGATTGAATATGCAGTTATGTTTTGAGAATTCATTTAAATCCTCGTAGATCCTCTAGAGGCCAATTTAGTTACCAAATAAACTCTATGAAGCCTCTTTCATTACTATTCATAGTTGAAAGCGTTGCAAATGGAAAAGCTCATTTCAGCAGTGAATTGCTTGTTTCTAGTTTAAACATTCACTTCAAACAAACGGCCTATAGTCTGTAGTATTCTGCTGAACACACCGCACACAAAACTAACTAAATCATTTTGCATGTATTTAATTAGATAAAAGTGCCTTGTAAGAAATCCCATTTGACAAGAAATGTCCTGCTAGTCTTTATTCTTTCTCGCTACTCCTTTGAGTGTGGTAATCCAAATTCTAATTTCTCACATTGTATTCCTCAGTTCCCATCTCTCTCTTGTCTGCAGTCTGCAGTATCACTTACTTCACCTCAGTTTCTCTTTGGTCTGTGCTTTGCGCCGAGTTACTTTTCATTTTTTCATGTCAACGGTTAGCTTAGCTATTAGCTGCAGATTCAGATTGTATTCACATTTTTTCATTTTAAAGTGAACACACTAATAAAAAGAAAGCATGACAGTCAACGCAGTCTAGCCTACCCGTCCACTTGTACTCGGTCTCTCGCAGTCATTGTGTGTATATGCAAACACATGAACAAATTACTCGCTCACATGAGCCAGCCAAATCAGCAGCAAATTAAAAGATTTCTCTCCACATGCAACGAGCTCACATAGGATCAATTACACTGTCAGAGAATTTTATTTTACTCAAGGAAGCTCATCATCACAAACTACCAAAGTACAAAACAAAGTAATTTTTCTTGAGACTCGCATCTCCATCTCATCTAAGGAACCAATTAATCCCCTTCTTCATATGAACACACAAATAAATAATACGGAGCTGTAACTCAAACACTCAAATCATCATAAATTATGTCCTAACTTTTTCTCACTTACTCAACTCCACATTAAAATCTCAAATTCAATCGACTAAACTACCTTTTTCACTGACACGGAAGTATAAATTAAATTGCATCACAATACAATAAAAACCAAATAAACCCGAGATGAATTGTTCTCTCTGTCTCAACTATAATTATGACTTATATGAATTATGTGTTAGTTAGTTCAGATCCTTCGAGCTAATCCATTCAATTCCTGCTACAATAAATTTACATAAAACTCATTCATATAGTAAGTGTAATCAGTCACACATAATAATGAAGAGTGAGAAGGAAAAAAATAAATCCGTCGTACATTAATATATTACTGCTGTGATAATTAAGTTGATTTTAATGTGACATGTTGCTCAGGCTGAAGAAGGAAGTTCGCATAAGTTTCTCGCCATGTGTGAAACGGTGAAATACTACGACAATGAAGAATGCACAGTTGGCACAAATGAATCCATTTAAACAGACAATATGCTCCACTATCCTCGCTTTCCGCACACGAGATGACAATAGTGAAAATATATTTTCCATCATTTCCACCTTCCAGGTTGGAACACATTTGGTAATTGACTTTTTGGTGGGGCTACTCTCTTTCATGTGACATAAATCTACCTCCTGATTTCCAATTCCACAAACCGCTAATTAAAGTGTCGCTATTAGCGCTTAAGCAAGCTCCACTGGTGTTGGTGAATTACACTGAATTAGCACAATGACAAATAGTCTAGCAGCCCAGCCAACAAGTCCTATGCGTCGTCAAATGGGTCCTCTAATTACTAATGTGGTTTCCTCTCGGCATTGAACTAAAAATTTATCCCCTTTTTACTCCATTCCGCTTTAATTTTTCATTCACTTCGTTCATCCACACCTGAGGTAAAGTACATTCTCTCAAGTTACGTAACGCAATAACCAAATTACGATCTTAATAGCGTAATTAATTAATTAATGTTTATACACACGCCACATATTATACACACAGAGCCTAATGAAACAGATATGACAGCAAGACACACAGGAAGCAATTGTTTTTATAGCCAACGCAACTTCCATATCAAAGGCCGTTCCTAAAGTAAAATCCATTAAACTAGTGGCTTACATACTTTAATCAGGCAAAATGCACGAGACTATTGTTCTTATATTCGCAGTGTGTTACAAAACAGACTATTTTTATATATCGTCGCCATGTTGCAATGCCGATTTCAATGTCCTTTCCTTGCAGACTCGAACATTTTGGTCTGCTCAATCAAACCACAAACCAATTTCCTCTTTGAAGTGCCACAGATAAAATGTGAAAAACTAACAAAAAAACTACACGTGCAAACTTGCAAAGGAAATTTATTCGATCGCCTCGAGTATCGAGTTTAAGCAAACTTACTCCATGCCATGGCTAAAGCATTAATTACGAATATACGAGATCCACAGACTTAATATTAATATCGCCAAAAAATTGAGAAACTGTACCATTAATTCAGATTTATACTACTACAATTTCTCCATAAATTAGCTAACTTTCAAACAAAAACAAAACGTATGAGAATTAACATCTGAATGATTTAAAAAGTTTGAGTTGCTGTTGCAGCGTTTACATTTTAATAAACGATTTGCAAGTGAATTTACTCTAGTGAGTTCTTCTTAATTCTTCTATTAAAAACAGGAGTATCATAAAACTCATTATGTTCATTGTGTGTTAGTAATGTAGAGGTAAATTTTTGCACTCCAAAGTAATTACTCATTTCTCTCTCGGTCATTCATGATTCTTGTTCATGACTCTACTTACGATAGTTTTGGGGTACTTCATGATAGTCAAATAATTTCTTAATGCAAAGCAAATTGGGCATTTAACTACTTCTGCACCTGTGCTAACTTTTCCGTATAAACTACACGAACAAGAGAAACAGTGAGAGACTCGCAAGACAATATTCTCCACTTAATCAAATTTGAATTTACCTTCTACATCTCATCAACATAGAAATTTAATTAAAAAATTTCTCTGTCAGTTCAAGTCTTCTCGCAGATTCTTCTGTATATGAGATACAAAAAGTAATCATGATTTACTGTAGGTGTTTTCAACGTTAATTGCAATTAACATTGGCAACTGGCAAGACAAGGTATACACAAAAGGATTCATTCAAATTAATCTATCCTCTAGAAAGAAAGTACCAACTCGTTGGCTTTAACAATGCAAATTTTATAAATTTATCAACGCAGCAATGTCCCATTCTTATTTCTTTCTCTTGCATCTTACAACATTTATTGGATGCCCTACTTTCCCAAATTCCATAATCCTCCATATTCCAGTTAATCTCAAGCATGCAATCATAAAATATGACTAAAAGTTATGAGTTTCTTAACTTCTTCCACTCCGTTTCTTTTTCTCGCATAAATTCACAAACCTCCTCAATTCCAAGACAATAAACTGGGTCATTCATATTTAGAGCTGTGACCATCAAACCAGAAACTTTCAAAGTGCTTTTCTCTGGACTACAAGACAAAAACGAAGCTACTCGATAATGATTAAAACTTTACACAGTGTTCCAAGCAGCAATGCTACTACTGCTACTCCTGTAATCCACTATTATGTATTATTACCATTACCTGTGCTCGTGCAGAAACGATCCACAAAAGAAAACAACTAAATTACATCGAGACCTACTTTGGCTATTCAGTTTCGTTAATCCATAATCTAAGTCTTCTGCAACACACGCTCATCCACAATAAACGTAACATCAAATTTGCAGGAAGGAGTATCACACGAAACACTGTTGTTTGTTACCCTAGTTAATCCCAACTTCAAACCTACGAAACATGCACAAAGTTTGGATGAGAATTGCGAGATTACCAATCCACATCCTTTGCAAATCTACTGAGAAACCTTTATGTTTACCTGTACGTTTACTTATTGTTCAACATGCGAGTGCAAAAAACAGGGAGGGTAAAAAATTGCATAACGGGATTCCTACTGACAACAGACTTTAAATGCACTTTGCCTTTTTTCCCCAGGCAAAACGAGAACTACTTCATTCCTACGTTATAACTTGTAGCAATGCAACAATCCTACAGTGTTGGGCTCATCTTAAACTTGTATTTCCACCGAATTAATGCCACATTCGATCAATCACTCTCCTCCACCACCACCAATCCGAGAATCCCTCAACTCCATTCTAATAATTGTGTTGCGTAAGAACACCAAAGCAATCCAAATAAAATGGATACCTATCGACCATCGACTATCAAATGATCTTCAGGTGAACGAAATTTTATTAACAAGAAACACATAAATAACAATTTACTTGGAGAACCAAATCCTCTTGCCACTTTCTTGTGACTTGCTTCTTAACGTCAGACAAATAATCGTCACGACTTTGATTCAAAACAGAATTGGCCATTGCGTTGCAAAAAGAGTAAACCATAATTATTCAGCTTCTTGTTACAAAGAAACACATAAATTTAACGTATTCTTAGACTTTCGTAGCTTTTAATTTTGTAAGCTAACAAGCGACCACATCGATACTCCCACCTGATAGGAACAATGAAGGATCTTTAATTTCAAAATTCATAAACTCAAAAATAGTCTCGTAAACATTCCCAACGGGAAAATATGAACTTCTTATAGATACACAAAGTGTGAGTTAAGTATTCCTACGATTCTACGTTAACAAAGGAACCTACATTTGCGGAATGGAAATGGAAACCCAATTGCGAATGTTTTCGTGATTTTTAATGTTTTCTCGTGGGCAGAAGCAACAAAACAACCTAAACCTAAATTGCAAATGACACAAACAGTTTTTTGAAACCCCACACTAGAGTTTCAATTGCACGATACACAACACATTTCTAGCCGAGAAAAAGGACATAAAACTTACTCCTAGTTTCACTCGTATTTTCTTACTGTAATAACTAAACCCACAAAACTGTATCAATTCACCTACTTTATGTTATGGTAATCAACGGCCATTCTTTTACTCTTCTAAAAGACTAAACTCCTCTTTGTGATAAATAAAAAGACCCCACTGATTTTTTTAAACACCTTTAATTCATCACCATCAACAAGTTCTATTTTATTGCTATTTCTTGACCCATTAGGGTCATCCGAGTTGCTTTTTGGGTTACCATCAGATGAGACGCCTTCTCTGAATCTCCTTTGTCCGAGAGTTAAACGTCTGCTTTATACCCTCATTCCCATGTCATCTATTACGCTTTTTACTAACCCTTAATAATAATCATCTTTAGGGAGTCATCGTTTCTTGTAATAGTTGTCGGTAGCCAGTATACCAAAAGCCACGACTACTAGCTTACTAACTACAAACTACTACTACACTTCACTCACCGTAGCAGCCAACTCAACTGCATGCCACTTTTATTGATGAACTCAAACTGACTCATCTCTTCATGTTGTGCGAGTGCACTCAATTTAATTCCCCGTTCACCAGAGGAGATTGACTCGATTCAAAAAGTTCAAAAATATTTATTAAACAACCCTGTTTGACCAGACAACTCACAAAACAATGCCATGCAGCAAATACATAATATGCTGCTACTCACTACTCAGCACTGCAGCAGCCGATCCTTCATTCTATTCACCGACAGGAATAACCACAAAAAATATTCATCTCTTTGTCCTACGTACCTTTCCTCGCTCCTCATTAAAACCTGACATTCAACTGCCTTCGCTTTAAACTATCCAAACCACTCAATTTATTATTGCTTTTCATTAATGTTAATTCAGGTATGCGTCCTCAATATCCTCGATGTAATTTCGAGCGACATGGGAAGCTAACACTGAATCGCTTTCCATCAACTTTAGACGCTGTGAAATCAACAGAAAGCTCGTAGAAACTAACGCGAGTGAATTCAAGAAACGGGTGCACGTGTTTGAAACGCAGAAGGAGAAGCGTTATCATTTGCATATTCACATTTTATCCAGACCGGAAAGAAAGTATCCAAGCAAATAAGAAGCCTTCTCCACAGTCTCAAGTAGTTTTACGTACGCTTTGGGGTGTGACGTCCGCTCAATTAAGTCTCTTTAATAACCACCTAACCTCACCTGCCGTTCTTCTTCCGTGAGCCAGGAAATCTTACAAGTTTTTCATCCACCTCAAGAGGAAGTGACAGCAACATCACTCGCGAAACTACGCAACCGACCACATTAACAGTCTCTCCTAATAACATAATCATGTGGAGAGCCACCAAGTTCCCTTCAGTCGTTACATATTACTGATATTACACATCCCATCCGTTTCGTAAGTTCATTAACACACACGCAATTAGCTGGACTTGAATTTGAACTACTTGCACTTTCACAACTCGAAACAATATTCTTCTACGTTAGATTACAAAATACCAATTCGTTCCCAAAATTAAGTAAATTACATTAAACTCCATTTTCTATAACCAGCTACACAACATTCGTATTAGTATTCGAGTGGATTTCATAGTTAATGATGCTGCTGCTCCTGTTCTTGATTATTATTATTATTATTGCACGCATTCAACTGATACAAAGCTTTCTTCTATAGTACAAGTGCCACTACCAACAAGAGGCAAACGGGTTTCAAGACAAAATCTAATCTTTTCCAAATGTCTTGTTGTGTGCTACACCTTACACCATTTATATATATACGCTTGTGTAATTGAAATCCACTCGAGAGACTACTCTGCTTGTGAAGAAGCCTTAAATCCATTTCCTACGCGTATTTAGAGAACCAACTCGATTTAAAACATGGAATAGTATTAAATTAATGATTTGTAGAATCGAAATTGTCCTTCCAAATGCAAAGCTGAGTAAATAAAACACTTTTGAAGAGTTTCGAATTAAACCTGACGCATTTAATACCAATGCTCAGATTACCACTGAGAGAATGAGAGGCATTCACCAAATCCAACAAATATGCATAATGATCCCAAGGCTTATTGAATAGTTTATTTAAAATTCACATATTGCTTGAAAACTTGACTGACAAGCTGTGAGGTAATCCTCACTCAATCTAAGCTGCTTAAATAATTGCACCTGAAGTTGTCTACTAATTTGATAGCTGGAAATAACCTTCAGCTATTATTCACTGACACCGTAGATTACAATTAATCGTGACTCTCAGTCCCAGTAAACATCAAACAGATACAATCCACTAATCCACAACCAGCTGTCCATCACCTTCACCAATTAAATTACAAGTTGAACTTGCACATTTTTCTGAAAACAAAAACATCTCGTGAAGATAATATAAACTGGCACGACTTCCTCTTTTGAGGTCAAAGAATACATCACACACAGAGTGCAATAACTGCATAAGCGCTTACATTATACGTACTACATACATCACAATCAATTAAGCGTGTGCAATTGACGGACAGAGTAGTAAATTGGTATTGCTTACACTGGAAATGATCTTTCTAACCAGACCAATCCACGCTCGCTGCTAGCCACTGCTTGCGTCTTATTTAAATCACTTCTAAGCTTCCTCAGTCTCTCTTCATTATATTAGAGGACATTTTTTATAAAACCAAAATTAGCTAGTACAGAGTTCACACACGGAATTCCACGTTCCTGTGGCCAATGAGAAGCTTTGACAAGAAGACTGCCAACTGCCAAGACATAAGAGAGACGGAAGTGGAGAAGAACCACCGTGGGAAATTTTGGGGTCCATTGTGGTGTGTGTGTGTACACCTTTTTCTGCCATTATTAACATCATTTACAATCAAACTCATCCAAAGGAAAGAGACATACACACATTTGTTCTTGCAACAAATGTACTACACAATATTATGGATTATATGAGCTTCAAAGTTGCCAGCTAGACACTTCAAACTGACCAAATAAGGCGGAATATGTTCCCATGTGTTTTTGCACTTAACTTACACTTCACATTCTTTCCTCCTCGGTTTTTAAATAAAAGTTCATAATTCTCGTTGAGATGGAAGCAATTAGTGGGAAACTCGCTCGCCCTTGAACCTCATCACTGCCAATTATTAAGTGTTATTATTCCATGCATTTTTCCACAACAAAGGGAATAAGAGTTCACCACACCGAGAAACAAAACTTGCTTTTAAGCTCCTTCATACCTCGTTATGTTCTTACAGACTCAGCCAACAGTGAACACACGTCAAATGTGTTACAAGTAAACTACAAACATAATATTCATATTCTCCCAACTCCAAACTCTTCTTTTTTGCAAAGATATTCGTTCGTTATGATTGTTCACGGATTTTTTTAAACGTATTAACAACCTATCATTCCAGCTTTTGGCTTTTGCGGGATCACTAAAGATACCTCAAATATGCATTAAGTTAAATGGTGTCTTGCTCTCTGGAGCAACACACGATCATCTCACATCCTTTCTAAAGTTCACCTTTCGCCTTGAACTTGCAGAGCTAGAAGAACTTTGACTATATATAGTGAATAAAGACGGATAGACATTTAGAAACCTGTAAAATGTAAAAGAAACCTCAGCCATTTAACAGCAGTGGTAATGTTGAATGTGTGCGTTGATACACACACACACACACATGGACAGGTGAAAAACCTAAACAAAAAGTTAATTATTTATGAATGCATCATTTATCACGGCATTCCAAAGACACACACACACACACACAAACACAACGAGTCTTAAGAGGTAAGTAGAGGTAGACCAGTGAGATACCTTCTTCTTCTTCCTACTGTGGACTGAATATCAAACGTGTACACACAATAACATGCGTATTCTCTCTGTGTATCATGCACTTGAATCTTTAATGGGATGTGACCATGCAACAAACTCAAGAATATTAAATTCATTCACATCATTCTCATGTCTCTCTGCATAGTAATGCGCCAAAACAATACTGACAATGAGTTAACCTACTACCATAAAAAACAAGAAATGAAGAAATCTAAAGAAAAATGCACCTCTACTATTGCATACCTATTTTCTGGACATTTGTTCTTCCTTAATAATAACCAGTCAAGATACTCAAGAATGTAAAATGCTGACCAGCTACTGGTACCGGTACCTACACACACACAATAGGCAATAATCTATACTAATTCTTCCTGTCAAAGTTTGCTAATTAGAAGCCTCCAAATACAGTCAATGTTAATTGAGATTTCCTTTCAGTTGAAGGGCTCCACACATCATTCCAAATTTTAAGACAAAACAGTGGCAACAAAAAGTCTCATTTGATTATTGAACTTGATCAGTAAAAAACCAACATAGAGTCTTAAATCTTCCCTCTGTCTCAATCAATCTTAATTACTCACTTCCTTTTACATTTTACTTCCATTAAAAAGCTAAAAGTCTAGTCTCTCTGTGTTTGTTGGTAAAATGTCCTGAATATTTTGCACTACAAAAGACACTTGTTAAGAAACAGGATTGAGCAGAGATCCACATTCTCTTTAATATATTCAATCAAGCCTTCACTTCATCCGACTAACCATCACTTTAAAACGAACAAGTAAGTCAATTGGAGAAATACACTGGCGTTTTATTGAACTCACAGCAGATCCCACATTCCCACATGACAATTTCTAAAATCCAACACATCTCTGCAAACGACAGCAATTATAGCGAATAAGAAATAAATGGTTGCAATTTAGGGTGTCTCCCATTTCTATTGACATACTCAACGACTCAAGTTCGCAGATGAAAGATGACCGACTTCACCAATTCCACATTCCACATCAGGATCACACATGCCTGCAATTTCCATTTAAATACCGGTATCAAATGATCATCACCACCATCATCTCGAGAACAATATTAACACCACATACATAGTAGTATACTGACAGCACTACTGAACCACTATTGAGAGAAACCCAAGCCCAAATTTGGAGGTTTCATATGTGTGTGACCATTTCAATAGTCAATAAATCAGTTAAACAGCTTTCAATTTGAAAATTAACGACCATCCTTAAGTTCTATATTGTAGAAGGAAGAACACATTGAAGATTACACACACATATATTTCCCAAGATGGACTTGCACACTATAAAGACATAATAATAACACATTCGAGTGAATGACAACAAACCGTGTCTAATGAAAGCACTCTTCGGTATATTGACATTCTTCAACATTTCACGAGACTCTCTTCCCTCAAACAATAAACCGTGGGTTCCTAAAACGAAGAGTCAAGAGGTTCACACAATAAAGACAAAAAGTGGGTCTTTCGCAAACACACCGACGCAGACAGACGACACACACTTATTGAGAATATTGACGAGATTGCAAATTCATTCACATTTTGCACACACACACACACACACGGCTATTGACAACTATCGACTTATTCTCATTATACATTCATGCAACAACAACAACAAGTAATTCACCTGAAAATAATTACATTCTCCGTAGCCTCGTAGTTTGTGTTAGACATTTAAATTGTCTAGTAATATTTTATGGGACGAGCTATTCACACGCGCTCTCCACTTTCTAAATGAAAAATCTCCGTCTGTCTTTCACGGCAGAATAAACCAAAACCTTCAAAACCAACAACTTACATGTCTGTCATTCTCTGCTGCTGTGTCAATCTCAGTTGTACATCATTTCATCAGCTATTCAATATAACACGGCTCCCAACTTTATAACCAACCTCCAACTGATCTCGTTTACTTATCAACCACAACGACTACTCGTACTTATTAAGCTAATTGACAAAACACGAGCATCAATTGTTCAACACACAAGATTTCTCTCAGATTCCTCTTTCTGGTTTTCTGTGAGTGATCGAGCCTTTCAATAATTTCAATCAGTCTCAATTCTTGAAATCACAGCACCACGGGGCAGCAACTGAAGATCAGCAGTCCCCACCAATTTAATTTGATTAATTAAATAACCCTCTCAAGCTGACCAGTTAATTCCACAGTACTTCCAAAGCTACTTCCAAACACGAACCATTTAAGCATTCTACTGTAAGCCCAAGAATAAATCCACCCACATTTTGCACGAGTAATTCCCCTTGTGTCTATTAATACCCAAACACTCTCACTCTCTTTAACTCTTTACGCAACCAGAGCTTCTTCTGCTCTTTCCAACTTCTTCTGAAGTTCTTCCAACTCATTTCCACTTCCAAAATGCAGTGACTCTTTCTGTCTCCTCTCTCTCTCTCTCTCTCTTTCAAAACAAACTTGACTGAACCACATTTCTTTCCTTCGAGATAAACAAACAAGTTTTCAGTCTTTTGTCTATATACCTGTACTCAGGTCTGTAAATATATCCAAGCCTACTGAGTCACTGTATTCCGTAAAAAATAAAAGTTGAAGGGTTAAAAATCTTCCTTCCTAAACACATTACTTTTCCAACTTCCACTCTATCCAACTTTTCATTGTACGGAAGGTCCTGCAACTTGTATTTGTATATTTTGTGTTGCATTTTTCCTCAGTAACTGGCAAACTTTTTCATCTTCAACTGAGACTTTCATACTCCACGAGACATTCTGCATGTTTCATCTTTTCTAGTTATTCCTAGCGTATCACATTGGCCATCATCCAATATTGTTGACTCTGTATAAAAGCACAACTACACACACACACACGATACAACAAGACTTTTGGCCCAGTCTAATAAGTATCTAGTCAACCACTTCTTCGTGTGTCTGCAGTCAGCATTTCAGCATCAATGCAATACACGTCAACATGCAACATTAACTATGCAAAATTTCATCTCTCATCCAACTCCATTGTCTTTCATTTTTAATGCTCACCAGCTAAATAGCCTCATATTTAAAACTTTCCTGCAAATTTAACTGGGAAAATTACGTAGGTATTTTACACAGCCGATGCAGTCAGTCACCTTTTCCCCAACGCAACAACATTCAGCATCAAACCAGATGTTGCACAGAAACATACTTAAGTGATTGCATATACTAAAAGAACTGAATCGATGTTAATAGGAAGCGAACCACACACACACACACAAGACTTATCCATGTCATCCTTTCATTCATTCTCCAAATAATCTTTTCGAAATGAAATCCTTCCTGCACAAAACTCCACACACACACACGCTCTGCAAACAACCAAGGTTTTTGTACGATGATAAGTGTGCACTGCATGTTGCTCCCTGTGTCTCCATTCTGTCTCGAACTTTAATCAGTTTAACAAATTCCTATTACTTCCTCGTACATCGTCGTCGTCCTCTGAACAGTTTCTCTACTGCTGCGTCTGGCATTTCCAAGTGCATCAAAGATTACTCAAACACACCAGACTTCAGACACACACTCCCAAGTCCAAAGAGGAAATGTTTTGCACAACCATACAGCGATCATCCAAGGCTTGTCAGTCTAAAACCAGATGTGGGTTCATCATTCCTCAAATGATCTTTCAAATAGCTTGCGATTAAGCAATAAAGAATCCTACATTCTCAAACCATTGCAGAGACAAAATAGAGCAATCTATCATAAACATAGTTGCAACATCACCTACACAAATCATACCTCAACCCATTAAGTCCCATAGTAAGTAACTCGATGAATTTAAGCAGCGAACAGTGTGATGCATCAATACATGCCAAGACTACAGAAGATGTCAAAAAACTGTCATAATGTTTTAGTTCTTTATCAATGCATAAAACGCCGAGTGGAAGATTGATTGAATCATCATCTCTTTCTAAAAATGATTAAAAGAGTTAAAACTCTTCCGTGTCATCCGTTCTCACCTGAATGAAATTCATATGCAGGCAGTTTTATGAACAATAAACTTCAAATTATCCTTGAATGAGACTGCGTCATTCTTACTCCTCAAAATTAAATATACAAATCAACTGACAGCCAAAAATTAATTTGCTTGCAAGAAAAATCAGAAAATATGAATTCACCCACCCACCCAGTTCTAAAAATAACTTTCCAAATCCGCACTATTCCTTGAGAAAAGGTAACAGTAAGAGTAACAGTGTTTTTCACTTTTGTGTTCGATGCAATTAGCAAGACAATAATAGTGCAGCATGCAACAACAAGAAATTTTGACAACGGCTTATAGACTTGTTGGGAAATAAACTTGGACTCAGTGTACTCGCGACTTTCGCAACATCGCACAATAACAAAGCCGTAAAAGTTTAAGAAATTGCTTGGACTGCATAAAACCTGATAGACTCTGAGAGTGTCGTATTCTAGAGGAATACGTTATGTATTCATCACTTTAACTATAAAGGACAAATAAATAAGCAGCCTTCCCAGGTACATAACGGAATTATTTCCTCATCCGAATAATTGGATTTCGAGAAAGTCATTAAAACACATATCAACACAGTCTGAGTCTTTCGCTGCACTTGTCATTTTAAGCCTCCATCAATTACTTTTTTGATAAATTACAACCTCTTTTCGCATCCAAACTGCCTACAATTTTAGTACACACCTTTTCTCATACTTTTTACTCCCATCTCCCATGCAACAATAATGCATAATGTCTAATAATCTCCGGCTGCATCTTCTGCTCTACATTCTCCTATCAAATTAACCACCTTTCCATCCACCTAAATCACGATTAAGTGTGTGTCTCCTTCTAACAAATCCTACTTGACATCACACCCACACCGTTTCCGTCTATTTCCCTCATCTGCTCTGCTTTCTCATCACTAATCTTCTACTCCAACATAATCGAGTCTCATTAATTTCTTCCAACGAACACCTGCCAGTCTCAGACTCCACTTCCTTCAATAAGGAAACCGATGAATCAAATTCAGTTCCAATTGATCTTGACACAGAGCATATCCTGGAATTCTAAAGCCTAAAATTCCAATCTTCCTTCACCAACTTTAAGTTATCCTTTCAATTTAATCTAGCCTAAAACATAGAACAACTCACGGTCAACTTAAATTTCGTATTTTATTTATGAAAAATGTAAAGTAATTTTGCAAGCAAGAACATGATTTGAATATTAAGTTTAAACAGTGGCCAAAGATACACGAGTTAGTTGACTCACCTCCATATCTCATGCATTAGATAAATTACGAGATATCCGATAGTCACAAGAGTTTGATACAACCCCAGATAAATAAAATAAAAAACTACTGTCCCAACAGTTCAACAGAGATTGTATTCATTAAACAAGAAGACACAAGTAGTGTCAAAGTCAATAGCTACATATCCTCAACACCTTAATTAATCGGACCCTTAAGTGCTTGAAGAATTGTAGAAGAGGCCAACCTTACCCAAATCATTCCACGTCCACCTCTTTCTTTCTCTCTGAGATTTCTAATTAAGATTAACTTGCAAAAAGCCAACTATTTTTGCTATCAGCTCACACACTTTATTCTTAACTTCTACAAACTTAAAACTTCTAACTATCAGAGCCATATGCTAACCAAACATACACAAGATAGCGTTTATACATATATTTAAATGAACCTCTCCATCTGACTTGCAATCTAGCAATTTAAAACTGTTATTTTTGCCAAAATTTCACTTTAACGGACACTCATTAACTCACAGTTTTAGCGTAAAAACAATAATTGTACCTTCTCTTTGCTTAAAAAATAAAAATGATATAAACACAACCAACCTTGCATTCAACAATTTTGGCGTGACTTGCGACTTGCTCTTATTCCTATCAAGTTTTCATCATCATCATCGCCCATTAAATTTCTTAAGGTCTATCACCATCTCACCAACATTTCACTACCAAACAGAACTTTACTTGTATGAAATTACTGAATTGCTGTGCGTACGCTTAGCCGTGATGAGAAACACTACATTTGTTTCATTGTGTATTACCTTCCTCTTGCATATCCAAGTAAATATATATGGTTCTTGAGCTGTATAATTAATTACCGTGATGCAGTCTCCTGTAATAATAGTAATGTGCATTTGTTGCCATTTACATTTCTCTTTCTGCTTCATACTTTATAACATTGTTACGACTTCTGAAGGCCTTTCAACTCATGCATGCATCCAACATTAGCTGAGTGCTCTCTCTCTCACACCAACAGATCATAATAACAATGTATTGCTTCAGTCTAGGCTTCACATTTTAATATTTTGCGTGCTATCGGCAAAAACAGAGGTTTTCTAAGGCTTACAGTATGCATCTGTGACGCTCCTGCATCTATTTGTGCATCTCTTCTATGAGAACACACCTAGCTCGACACGAATGGACAACCTACGTAATTATAACTTAATCAATCACACAACCAGAATTATCTCAACTAGCACTAACAAGCAGGAACCGTAAGCCATAAGGAGGAAATTAATTGCTTTATTTTTGACTAAATAAAGGTACAAACACTCCCTTCTTACTTCCACGTAGCCTTGACATTTTACTCGCTTTGTGGCTAATAATGTTTCATTATGGCAGCACAGCGGTTGAGAATTCAAGAGCTCCATATTTTTTGGAACTTTTAAGCAAATCACGGATGATTTAAAAACCTGAAAGAACGTTATCTCTCTGTGTTTGTCCACGGGAGACCATCCTTGGAAAAGCAGCTCATGAACAAACCTCAACGTCTCAAAGTGGTATGATGTTCCGGTGATTTAAGAAGTCCATTAATTGCTTACCTGTAACACAAAAACACATAATTTTTAGCTTATAGTTCGTAAATTACAAAAAAATTGGAGTAATGCTACAGTTGCTATTTGCATGGGAACGTCATCAAGTGGTACTAATTACAATTCAGATCTCGTAAGGAGTTTGCAACTTGCAACTCTCATCCTAACAAAACGTGTAATCTTGGGTAGTTAAGCTCAAGCTAGTTGGAAAATGAATTTGTTCATCATCTTTTTCATCACCGCCTTCTACTTCATTCACACTAAACGGTTTAAATTGCAAGCCAAATTGGTTTCTTTTCATTGTCCAAGGCCAAGAAGTCTCCATGATGTGAACTTATTATTTGTCAGGATAACAAACACGTCGTGAGTGTCTGTACTCAACTACAGCTCAATCAACGTGAAGATTGTTGTAGCGAACACTCACTTCATCACCTTTGTTGTGTGCAAACAGCAAATACAGAAAGAAGGCCAATTATTGCAGACTTTGCAAAATCCCTTTGATTGCAAAATGCACACAGAAAAGAAATAGTGCCGAATGCCATGCTAAGAACATCGAACATAAATACTGCATTGAATTCTCCTACTCTCTACTCATTGCAGAAATGGGAGAGAGTTTCATTGCGCCAAAAGTAATACCTACAACACAAGAAGATTTAAGTACCAGCGTCTGAGTACCGAGTTAACCGACCAACTACCTCCTGAAGTCCTACTCAGCCACCAAAAACTATCAGTTAAGATCTAGAAGAATTTTTCTTAA
>JAQGBV010000797.1:0-21493 GCA_034698685.1 Isotomurus pseudopalustris
ATGAGTTTATATGAGAACAAAATAACCAGCGACATTTTAGTTCCTTACGAAATGCAGCTATTCTCAATTTATGACTTGACACAGAATAACTACACGTTTCTAGTAGGGATTAATAAAATTGAACACTACACAGAGAAGTTGATTTTGTTGAATAACGGCAAAAAGTTGGAAAAGGCTCAAATAAAATATCGTCAAAGGAAGATAAAATCTATTGCAGACAGCTTAAAGGAAACCGCATCTTTGGGTCATTATTTGGCTAAGTTTGTAATTTTTGACCCCAAAGAGTCAGACGTTTTTACGCATGAGCTGGAAATTTCAAATGAATATCCAAAATATAAATGTTTTTCCATCTTTAATTCCTCCAACACGGATTCAGCTTTTTTTGCTTACCTTGGAATTCTCTCAGAAGAGTTTAAATTTAGAACTCAGCAATATATTGAGTTTGGTTTTAAGAAATTTTATTCTAATAGTGTAACGGGTTTGAGAATATTGATTGCTGTACATTATAACAGGCTGCAGAATACAAACCAAGTAAGAAAGTTCACAAAAGAAGTAAAAGATACGATAGTATTGAACCACTTGTTATTTATTTTTAAACTTTATTTCGTCATGGTATTTACTTCTATCTGTTTCTGCTTAATTGAGCGGTTTTGTTTTAAAAGGCAGCGTCTCCTTTGTGTTCATTTTGTCAAATCTAAAGCATTTAAGCTGTCTAAGGGGTATGCACTGAAATTGCGAGCCAAGTCGGGACCAAATTGATTTATGCTTATACTTCAGAAGGATTACTTTGAGGGAGCCAAGCATACGCAGCTAAATTACTACAATGATACTGGCAATGTATGAAAGCTTGAATGAATTGTTTTAAGTTTGGAAAATGCAAACTTTGTCCGCTAGCATGTAAGGCTTATATTCCTGCAACTGATTGAGTTTGAAACATTTGCTTAAAACTCCGAATTGATAAATACGATAGTCTTTGTTTGAAGGGGCTTGTTGTTTCTAATTTCAGGGTGACGCTATAGTTTGTGCAATTAAATTATTAATTAAACGATTCATTTACTCGACTTATAGCCACCCAAAGGCATTTCTACAGTTCAGAAGTCAATATGAATAACAAGTTGCAGAAGTCAATTTTTCTGGTGCATCCATGTGAACAGAATAAATACCTTTTATTGTACAACATTAGCGTATATTATTACGCGTATATATTATTATTATTATGCGTACACGATGTTTAGAATTATCATAGATACTTAACTAACTTGTGAGGTGGTTTGCCTTATAAATATTGCTTTAATTAAATATGTCGCAAATATACTGATATCTAATCAAGGTTAACTGCAAAATCAATTATTAATTAAAGGTGACGTGTAATCATGTAATCCTTTTGTTCGCACATTAATATCACTATTGTTTAAAAGCTTGTCTAATTTTTACAAATCCACAATTTCAATAATGAATTGTGGTCCTAGGTACGAGGCTGAAATTGCAATAAAAAACTTGATGCCAAGCAGTCTCTATAGCCTAGAAAATTCTTTTCACAATAATCCCAAAAATCCATCCCAATCTGTGTTATATTTCTACCCAGCTAATCAGAAGCGAAAAAATGTGTATAGTCAGGTACATTTGAAGTCAATTGGTATATGAATTAGACCAAACTTTAAATAATAAGTTTTGAGAATCACTATATTTATCAGCCAGTCAGAATCAAAATAATCGATCGGGTTGTACACACTTGACCCCTACCGGCCTCCTAAAAACCCGATTTTGACAAACAATTTCACTAATCCTAATATTTTATGAGTACTGATTGAATTATTTGATAACACTATCAAGATCATTTTCAGCATTTCTTCTCTTAATTACTTATCTTTGCAACAAACCCATAAGTGATTAGGAAGGACATCACTTTTAGTCCCATTTGAATTCCAGACAATTTAAACTAAACCACGAGTACTTGAATTATATGCTTGAAATCAGGACTTGAGATGTAACCACTCCTTTGAGGAGATTTCTCATGAAATAAATATTATTATTATTCTTAGTTCCACCACGAGACCGACCGCATCTAAGTCTTTGTTACTTTGAATCTCCAGCGTCGTCTAAATATGTCACAAGTACGTTTTGACTTTCCGGAAGTATTTTTAGTTTCTCTTTAAACACTTTCGTATTACAAAATTTAATTTTTAGTCTTCCCTTTAAACACTTTCGTACTACAAAATTTAATTTTTAGTCTTCCCTTTAACCACTTTCGTATTACATTTTTAAACACATGGAATGCGCAGTAAGCTCTTAAGCATTCCACACCAAAAACTTCATTGAATCCGTTGGTAATGGCTTTAGATGCATCCCCGAGTAGTAACTTTGGTTTTTAATTCGTCTCGAAGTAATCAGCAATAGCGAGGAATATAAATCTGTAGTCTTAAGTAGTCTCTCCTGTTGTGAGTGAAATGCTCACAGGATGAAAAGTGTTGTCACTATCAGTTAGTCCTGTTATTAAGATTGGAAACCCTTCCCAGCTCAACTTGTATGTCGCATCACATTGAATATCCTCTCTTAGTTTCAAAATATTTAATAGTCTTTGAGTTGAAATACTGATACCAAACCACTTCTCTTCGTAATCGAAGTCCAAGTTAATGACATATGCTTCATCAATATCATCTGGCTTTGCGCTCATTGATGCTATTAGGTCCTCCAATGCTCCTAATGATACGACAGGCGGACACTGTTTCTTTCTGTGAAATTGTAGGAAGTTATTCAGCTGAGTCTTCTTGGGTGGAATAAGTCCTTCACCAATAAAGTGGGAAACAATAGCGTTAGGTTTGCACACTCCTCCCTTTAAGCACTGTAGGATCCTTTTCTTCGTGTCGGAATCTAGCCCTGGAACCATTTACAAATTTTTGCAATCCTATTTTGACACAAATTTGGCTTATCGTGAATAAAAAAAATAACCAACCTTTGCTTTGCCTGACTTCGTGGTCTTGGTCTCCTTCAGTTTTCCCTACTTGTGAGTTGGAACTATCAAACGAAAGGACTATCCGCCACCTTAACGTACAAATTCTTGAATGCCGACAAGCGTAGTTACGTACTTCCCCTTCTTCCCTGTTATAGGACTTCCAATATCTGAAGTCAGGCTTCAACTCAATAAACTTTAACGCTTCGGCGTATTCTTGGAACGCAGCAACTTTTATCCATCTTAAAGTCTTTGGTTTCTTGGTAGGAGGAGGCTTAGATGCAGTTTCGGATTCGTCACCGCTACTGTCGCTATGACTCCAATTAAAAGTCTGGGATATGACATTTTAACAACTAGGCAAAAGTTACAGATATAGAGGAACAGTTCAGATGGTCATCACAAAAGTTAACAAACTGATTTTAACATGAGCATACTCAAAACGCAAACACAAACCTGCATTCATTATTCAAATTAGAGTCATTAGAACAGGTGACATTTTCCATATTATGGGTGACGTCAAATATTAATGTGTGGTGACAAATTCATGAGTGACGATTTTTATGAAAACTGGTGACAAATTTCATGAATTTCGGTGACCCGTTAAATACATGCCTTACAAAGTTTAATTTTTTGTATATACGGAATCAAATTTGAACTCACTTCGGCTGCCAACCTGAACGAAACAAAAAAAAATATCTCATTACCACGATCAGGTTTGATTCGTTGGGTTTCTTATGAATTCACCAGCATTGCATTGGAGTGTTGTTTGTTCCAAACTGTACAAACCGATACCAAAAGCAATAACGGAGATTCCAGTTTTTTTCCAGCAGGTTCCAGACGTCCTTAGAGAATTTGGCCGGGCAAAATGTTCGCCTAATTATTTGCTGAGGTCTCCACTGATGCGAAACGATAGTAAGGTCGACGTGTGAAACAAAGCGTAAATTGATGAAGTTAAATTCCAAAGGAGTCCCACAGATATGTAGCACACAGATGGAATCACAAACGGATGAAAATAATTATTGGAGTTTTCCGGAATTCTCATGTACATTGAACATTATTCCTTTTCATTCATGCCAACAAATAAAACTACACCAATAACATTCCGTACAGAAAACAGAAAGGCTTCAGCCGGAACCATCCAGTTCAGAATACGAATCTGTTGTATACATCCACGTCAATCAATAGCTTAAACTGTTTTATAGTTAGATGGATCTCACGTGGAATTTTCATTTGATTTCGATTTCAGGGTGCAATGAAGATGCAGACGCAAACAGAGATTCCTACGCAATTCTAAACTGAAGAAAACTATCCAAATCCAAATAAGAAATAAATACCTTTGCAACGAACCAAATCATATTTAGTACGACGCTTACTTTACTCGATTCAAAATGTGCTTTGTTTAATTTATTCTCTGGAGCTGCTTGATTCATTTCCCATCTTTTACTATTTGAATTTAATGTTCTTAACAAGCTCAAACTTTCAACTGACAATTATGGATTTTGTTACCAAACCAGCGTGCATGAATATGGTATATTGATCTTTCAATTACATAAGTAATGCATCTTCAGGATGAATAAATGTAATAAACCAATTATGTTTACAGACGATTTTTCTGAAATGTCTCAAAGCGCTCCAACCTAGGCTATTTCGCAAAGTTAGGACATGTGTCTGAACTGAAGTCAGAGTGAATCAGTTTTGAGTTAAGACAGAGGAACACTGTGAAACCAATTTCACGCCTTATTCACCTCCATTCTTGCCTAGCTTAGCTAGGAGTCGCATCAGGTTGGTAATAAGAGGCATCACAATGCATCAGAGCAGTCGTCGTCAGTTAACTTTTTCAGAGTATAAAATAAAACTGAACGTGCTAAACTAGCCTCAAGTAATGTATAAACAGAATCTACTTACATTTTTACTGTCAAAATATATCATCTTTAACTATTGTTCTTCTTACATGAAGCAGTATTCGATATTTGATGAGAAATATACAGTAGAGATGGGGCTCAATAACTAAGCTGTTTCGATTTATTAAATAAATTATTGTTCACATTACTACTGTTTCGATTCGAATGTGTCTTGAATTATAAATTTCTTCGGGCGGCTAATAAAAGTAAGTGTCTTCTATTTTATTCATTCAATTTCCTTCGCTGCCTATTGAATTTGTCTTTTAATCCAGCACACACAATTGTGGTATGTGTTTCCTTCACTAGCCGACTTCTATAATATTCAGGTTATCATTTTATAAAACCGCAATTTCCATTGCTTGCCGGCTACGAAAGAGTATCAGCATACCTTTTCATATTCCTTCTTCAGCTTGCACGACGGAAAATATTTAGCAACACATTATTCATTAAATTAGTGTATTACCAATCTATACTTGTCAAGGAGTATAAAAAGAGGTAAGAAAATTCGCTATCAAAAACTACAGAATGATATCGAATGCTTAAAGCCACAGAATTCATTAACAGGCACTCAGTGAAATAACCCTTAGGGTGTTCCACGGAAAACTTTACACACGTCAAAATTTTATTTTTGGTGCTTCTTTTTAACGGAATCATGCGCCATAAACATTAAAAGTTTATTCATTGATTGAGTTACTTTAGTTTGCTGCTGTAAACCCATCGCATACACGTCATCTAAGAATATTCCAAACGGTTCCCATAAAAATCTGGCGTTTTCGTTTGCTTTCATCCTATTATAATTTCTTGTGACCAAATTCGAATTGGCTTTGGTTAAATTTAAATCCAATTTTTAAAGTTGTGAAAAAGTTTCCGCAAATTAAAACAGATTTCGCAGGTAAAGTCGGATTTATTATATAAGCGTCTTTGATTTCAAAAAATCCAAGACCTCAAAAGCCATTTTCTCTTTAAAACATACTATTATGGCCATCAAAAGAAACGAGAATTAAACGAGAATTAGGGAATCTTTAAAACACTAAATTTTAAATGTGAAGTTGAGAGGTTCTGTTATTTTGGTATTCCAGTCCCTAAACTTTCATCAAGCCTAAATAAGGGTGAGGCATTTATCCGCCAAATTTAAAACAAAAACTATTTAAATCGTGGTTGAAGTTTTGTATTTTCATGACTGAATTTTAATTTGATCTCAATTTCTTTATAAAAGGTGAACTCAAATAAGAGCATTAAGGAAACCAATCAATTGAACAATATTACACAATTTATATGGAAAGAGTCAGTAGTTTAAACTCCTCTGTCCCCTGTACTCAATAGTACTTCAATGGCAGGCTGATATTAAAAACGATTGCCTTCAGGAGATAGAATCCAAATTCCAGCATCTCCAACATAGGTTGAAATGTTTTAAGCACAAGGTGTAACTATTACCATGAAACACCCCATGCATGGAATTTTATATCCGGTTAAAGCAGAGGACAGGCAAAAAAAATGTTGGACTTCATTGCAGGCAAAGAGTCTTACAAGAAAGTTCTGCAGGTAGTTGGCAAAGCAAACCAATATTATTGATCCCTTGTCGAGTTCTTAAGCAGATATTTTATTGATAGCAGATCCTTTCCAGTTACATTCCAAACTATTAGATTTGTGTATAGTATGTACATCTACTGGTCCCCTATTTGTAAAGAAGCAGAAGCTTGGGGATCGTTACTTTTGAAGTCTTTTCATTGTGACAGAGCAGAGTGACAGGAGACGAAAAGCACACAAGACACGATCGTCGATCTCATTATGTAAGTATCAATATGAATCCTCCTTAGATAGTTTAAGACCAGGGTAATAATCAGCACGTAATCACCAAAATTATCCTTAATGCGCACTCACTGTCAAGTTTCAATACAGGAGGTCCTTGGAAGGACTCGGTTGTTTGAAACTCAAAAATTATTGCGGCTTAAACTGCAAATTCAGTGTGCGAGTATTAGTTGTTAGTTTTTTGCCCAGGAATTTTGGCTTATAGGAACACGTAATGTGTCCGGCCGTCTGACCGTCCGTCTGTGTGTGTCACGATTTACTTAAAAACTAATAAAGCTACAGCCACCAAACTTGGCAATAATGAAAAAGCGATGGCGTTGTGTCCTTTGGCTTTACAATTCCGCTATGATCCTTTAGTCACGCCTGGCAAATGCTTAAGCCCCAACAAACAAAAGTGGTTAAATTTTGCTAATCATCATATTGTGAGCGTGACAGTGGTAATTCATATAATTCAGCCGAGTTATCCTATTGGTTAAAACTTCATAATCAATCATTATTTAATTCAGATTAGTGTTAAGTTAAATTCCTTAATCTTACACACCAAATTAAACATAACCTTCCATCTCAAGCTCTCAAACCTCTCTCTCTCTCTCTTAAAGTCTTGTCCTCTCCTTCTCTTCAGGTCCAGTATTACTCACACTCAAAAGTAATTGGATCTCCAACTAACACATAATACTTCTGGAGATATTGTATCTCTCCGCAGCCGATTACAAATATTATTCACAAATGCTTCCCGACAAAACAAGGGGGGTTAGTTAAGGCTTTAGCGATTTAAAATTGTCTGGGCTATAGAGTCTGCTTTGCATGCAGTTTTTTAATTTTATTTCGTGCAAACAGAACAAGTTCATCATTTTCCCTTCATAGAGGCTGTTGTTATTAACCAAGATAAATTCTTAGTTAATTATCGGGCCTCGGAAAAATTTCAGCATACTCTCTTATGTTTGTTTTTCAGGCTGGACGAAAGAAAAACACCAGAGCTGTAATTATGTGTCAGCTAAGGCTACAGACTTATCACATTTTGCCAATTATATGTAGTAAGTACTTAAATTAACTACATAAAAAGAGAAGGAGGTCAAACTGTTTTTACTGAAATTATTTTTTCGTAGCTAGAGTTTTGTTCGTACTGTGTAAGACTGGATGCATTAATTCCAAGCTATTAATTAAAATAATCACTTATGCATATGGAATCTTAAATAAGGCTACAATTAGGTTAACAAACATAAACAAAGTCGGAAATTAATACAAATTCGTATTCTCTCCTGTACGATTGTTCCTGAAGCATTTATTAAAAATATTCAAGCAGTGTTAAGCATTCAGTTTTGCGTAGAATTTTTTTTATAGAGCAAGTTTCAACTTACATTCAATATAACATTATGTAAGCTTACCTTACGAAATTATATTCTCAGTTAAAATTAAAAATTGAGAAACGTGGCAATCGGTGACTATTTTTTGTAATTGTGAGTTGAATAGACTACGGACGGACTAGAAACCAATTCTACACACTCTATCAAGCTTTAAATAAAACTTTGATTTTACTTTTGCAGCTTAAAGGAACAATCAAACGCTGACGGAAATTAGAGCCAATGCTCTTTAGGTCAATTATTCTGTGCAAAGTAAAGTAGAGATTAATGTTTTAATTCGTATCGTTTAAAGATTTGTTTCATGAACAAAGGGCAACGTTGCAAAACGCCCAGCTTAAGAACGGATTCGAACTGAAACACAATTGATTTAGAGAATGTTGAAAGGCTTGAATCCTCTAAGTTTGTGTATAACTCAATTCTTCTTTTTCAATGGCCTCGCTAAAATATCGAGTGCAAATCTAACGAATCTAAAATTTTTCCCATCATGCACAAGGCACATTAAAGTGTTAAGAGAGGACTTTGAATTAGAAAGCACACTTCAATATTTCTTGCAAGCTCCTTTTGAATCAGAGTTATCAAAAAACCAAATTCAGAATTCGGCGTTTGCACTCAAAGCCACCACAACTTTCTTTGGAAGGTACGAGAAATGCTTCATTACAATTCTCGTTGGAGACACAGCTAATGACGAGGAGAATGTGAAGTTGGCGAGGTTTATTGACAACGAATACGAGATAACTTACACAAGAAAGTTTGTTTCCATCTTTGTGTTCATATGGAAAATACCAAAGATAACATTGCTTTTCTGGTTACAAAATGAGTTTTCTGATATATCCGTTGCACTCTTAGCAGTAAAATGCATTCAAACCCGAGAATTAATCGAAATTAGTGTGTACAGCCACTGGACTAATGAGAAGAAACTAGTTGCTTTAGGATCCGCAACTACAATTACCTCTGATATTGTTTGGATGGACTACATAAAGAAATCAATTCGATCAGTTAATTACGGCGTTTACTTTAAAACCAATTCGTTTAAACAAACAGGGTTGCAACGCATAAATGATTACGAGAAGTCATGTTCCCGATATAATGGTACGAAGATAAAAGTGACGCAAAACCTTCCGTCGTCAGTCCTTGAGTGTTCATTCTTGGCGTGGTACAGTCTGATTGGCAATACTGTCGACTCCAATTTGACAATTGCAATTACGTCATCATGGAACTTTGACCCTTACTGGATTGTTGCAGTAGGGAGCTATTACTCCTTCAATCTGAATGAAAAATGGCTTATTAAAGTTTATGTCAATAATTTGGGCCTGAATGCCGAAGAAACATTAGGAATTTTTTATTGCCGAAAGAAGTCATCAACGTTTTATGTTTCAGTGGACAGGTGGCAAGTTTATAATGGTTATGTTTGGGCCACACTTTGTTTAATGTTGGTTATTTTATTGGTTTACATGACTCTTGATAAATTTCAAGAGACTCGTGAGAACCTTAGCTGCTTAAAATGTCTGAAATGGATAGGTGCAGGCCTTTTTATTTTTATTTGCAGCTTTTGCCGACAGAATCTCAGCAGACAAAAAATAATTTTGGTAATGTTAAGCTATTTTGGTATGTTGTTTATGAGTTTATATGAGAACAAAATAACCAGCGACATTTTAGTTCCTTATGAAATGCAGCCATTCTCAGTATATGACTTGACACAGAATAACTATACGTTTCTTGTACAGCCAGAGAGCGATGAGTATTATACAGAAAGGCTTAGTTTGTTAAATGAGGGCAAAAAGTTGGAGAAAACACAAATAAAACTTCGTCCAAGGGACATAGAATCCATTGCAGACAGTTTAAAGGAAAGCGCATCATTGGGTCATACTTTGGCTTTTTTTACATATTTCGACATCCAGGAGAAAGACGCTGCAACGTATGAGCTGGAAATTTCGAATGAATATCCAAACTCTAAATGTTTTTCCATCTTTAATGCCTCCAATTCACACACAACTTTTCGTTTTTACCGCGGAATTCTCTCAGAAGAGTTTAAATTTAGAACTCAGCAGCTTATTGAGTTTGGTTTTAAGAAATTTCATTCTGATAGTGGATCGAGTTTGTCAATATTGATTGCTCAACGATACAACAGGAAAGAAAGGAAAACAAAATTACGAATGAGCACAAACGAAGTGAAAAATACGATACTATTGAACCACTTGTTATTAATTTTTAAACTGTTTTTCGTCACGTCATTAACATCTATCGGTTCCTGCTTGATTGAACGGGTTTGTTTTAATCGACAATGTCTCCTTTGTGTGTATTTTGTAAAATTTAAAGCATTACAGCTGTCTACGTGGTATGCACTGAAATTGCGAGCCATAGGGACACAATATTAATTCATGCTTATGCGTCAATTGGAGTCTGGCCTACGCAGGTAATTTATTACAACGAAATTGAAAGGAGACAAAGGGTTAAATGAATTGTTTTAATTTTTTCAAAAATCACAAACATTGTCCGTTTGTATATAAGGCTAATTATCCTCCAAGTGATTGAATTATAAACATTTGCACAAACCTCAGCATTGATAAATACTATAGTTTTTATTTGAAGGTGTTATTACTAGTTTGATTTGAAGCTGTAGCAAAAGTACATAAAGAATTACTTAAACAATTCAATTACTCGACTTTGCCGCCAGAAGCCTTGCCTACAATTAAGGTGTCAATATGAATAACCAAATGAAAATAAGCAGTCCTTTTTATTGTACAACCTGAAGAGATATTAATTTTGCAATGTGATGTTTGGAAATAACTATAATACTTAACTAATATCTGTGGTTGTTTGTCTAGTAAATGCTACTTTAATTAAGTATGTTGCAAACTATACTGATCTCAAAATAAAGTTACGCAATAAATACATAATAAATTATGTATTATGTGACGAACTTCTAATTATTAATTCAATTGGTGCGCGTTCTTTATTATCACTACTGTCTCAAAGTGCGTCTAATTTTAATTACTTAATGAAAGCTTATCCTAGGTTTGAAGCTGAAATTACAGCAAAATTAATTTGCCCGTCACGACTGTGTTGAAGAGAAGATCTGTAAATTTGCAATTAATTAAACATCAGTTTTATTTGAAAATAGGATTACTGAGGTTGAACCATTAATTCGCACAGCTTTACCATTAATAATATTACTTTATAATACTTACCATTTAAAAAAATCCGAATAAAGATTGGGAATGACACTATATTTAATCTCATTTGATTACCTGATTCGTCCACCAATAGACCAACGGCCACTACCTCTTCGTCATTTGGAACCACCTGCCACTGATTTACGGTGTGAATGAATTGGTCAATTCATTGCTGATGTAATGTGTCCGGCTCTTTCAATTCTGTTCATCAGAAACTTCTGGTTTGAGCGAACGTGTTAAGAAATTTGTTCAAGATAAAATGAATTTTGTACTGCATACCTTGTACAACAACTTTAATCCTTAATCACTACCATTTTCTTTACATCGGGAATTAAGTTATAATTATGGTATTTGTCTAATCAAAATCCAATCATAATTATGGTATGGTGCTCCTTCAATTGCGAAAGTAATAAATGTTCAGGACTAACAAACCCTACAACATGTACAGACAGGTTTCGTCTGTGGTTTCTCAAAGCGCCCCAAACTCAGCAACATCGCAATGTTGGCTCAAGCGATTAATCTGATTATGAAAAATTACTTATTGTTGTTAGTGTTTATGTTTCTAAGCCTTCAAAACATTTGCCTCGTCACATAGAGAAGGTTCAAAAAGGAACCAACTGAAACTGAATAACAGTTTAACTAGTGTAAGTAGTTAGTATGATTAAAGACAGGAAATGGAAACTTTCTCATGCCCAAAATTCTACTTCCCTTCTGCATACGTTAGAGCTTATACGACCGATAATAACGTAATTTAAACCTGACTTGAAGATTCAAGCATTCAAATTCAAAAAATGTAAGTTCAGAAGCACAAAAATCTAATTTCAAATTTCTGAGACATGAAGCTTTTTATTGATTCTAGATTCCCTTCTCCGTAAGTAGACCTTTTCGGCATCGCTAAGTTTGGTAAACATTGCCAATTAAATGTAGACCACAGCACGTGAGTATTTGAACATAAATATTGAAGATCCATATGAGAAACGAGATTCCGAGAGCTAGGTTAGTCTGGATAAAAAGAATACGAAGAACATATTCATTTATACAGGATTATTGACCTATGTGAATTATGCTACAGCATACAAACAAAGCAGTAATTATCTCTTACATTATTTTTTGGTTGTCGCATTAAATGAACTAAATTCGCAATTATTTGGTGGTGAAGTTCGAACATGAGCCCTGCAGGTCACTCCCCTCAGGGTCAAGTGTCAAAAGTCATGACATGTTTAGGCCCAAAGCATCATCTGGGGTAAGATCTTGACCAGCAGATTACAGTAAACTCAACGTGGTCACTGCAGGGCACTCTCTGAGGGGTCCACGGAACCTTATTAAGTTTATTTGGAAACCAGGTCATGTGGGTCATTATTGTCTCACCTGTCTCCTCTCGCTCCTAAACTGGAGTTTTGTTGGCGGCCGACGAGGAAATCTGCAAAGGCCGAGCTCTTTTCTTTGGTTACAGGATAAATTATATTACGATTCCGTTGCATTCTCAACGTTAAAACCTATACAACACAGCGAAATATTCGATATTTTCTTGTACAGTCACTGGACAACACAGAAAATACTCATTCCTTTGAGCTTCACATTTGCATTCACCTCAGATTCTCTGTGGACATACCACATAAGACAAATTAGTTCAATCGATTCCTTATGGCATTCGCAACCATTTTCAATCGTGAAATAGTTGTCGACGGATAAATGATTACGAGAAGTCGTGTTCCCGATACAATGGCACTTAAATAAAACAAAAGCAAAACCTTGCATCCTCAGACCTTCAATGTACATTTTAAGCATGGAGTCTCATTGGTAACACGACGGACATAAATTTGACGATAGAGGTTACCTCTACAACCAAAGCTGATCATTACTGGATTAGTGTGTCGGGGTTACGTGACTCCTACTTTGCTTCTAAGAAACCATTTGTCAATAATTTTATACGAGACGTTGAAACAACAGCAGTAATATTTTATTGCCGCAAAATGTCGTCATCGTTTCGTGTATCAATTGATAGGTTTGTATTGCAAGCTATTCATTAAAATAATAAGTGATGGATGTATAATTTGACACAAGCCTACAATCAAGGAAACTTTCAGAAACATTATTTTGCAAGACACTCTTACTGGTATTCCGTTATGTACGTTGGTTCTTCTAGCAAATTTCGAATCACTCCGGCAGTGTTTAACATTAAAACCTAGTTTTTGACTAAGACTATTTCATGAAACATAAACTTCATCTTTCATTCACCCATACATAAGTTTAAAATGTAGACTATTTGTAAACAACAATGTGAAATTACATAAAGAAGTTAGCTTTACAGCTGCATGAAGAAGTTTGGCATCAATAATTGCAATTCAGTATTTAAATATGAAACCTAGCATGAGAAATTTGTCTGAAATGAATAAACTAAGAAACAAGAAGTTTACGGACGTGAAATTTCTACTGGAGTGAGAAGAAGATTCCTTGAGATATTTACGTCATAAGCTGTAAACTTTACTACTATGGTTATCTAAATTGCTCCGAATACATAACACATGTATCGTTACGTCTAGTCAAATAAATCCCTGAAAGCCACAAGATCTCTAAGATTCCTAGTATTGAATTGTTGTGTCATTGAAGCTGTTTAATCTTCGTTTCATTCCAGTGATGCATACCCGTCTGTTCGCATAATAATCAACTGTAAAAAATAAAAGATGCGACGTAATTACTTTAATTCCAATTATACCTTCAAGACACAAGTAAAACCTTCCAGAAATTAATAAGCATTCCTAGAGAATGGAGAATAGGATCTAACAATCTACATCGAAGCATCAATTTGATATTAAAAGTTGGACCCTAAAATTATGCTACCACGGGATAAACCAGTAGTTGTGTGCTTAGTAATTTTGCAAGCAAATCCTGTTAGCAAACCTATTCTAGTTAAATACGTGGAAAGCTGGCATGCTTTAATTAAGCACATAACACGAGAAAGAAAATAAAACGTTGTCATTTAAAGCAATTATTCGTTGCTTGAGTATTCTGTCGATAGTGGTTAGGATCCAATTAATTCTCAGCTGGTTACTTACTGATATTATCTTTGCCAATGTTAGATTTAGATGCTTTCTAACCCCTTCGAGTGCTACAATATTCAACATCAAGCTATAGGGTAGGATAGAAAGCTACACAAAAATGAAGGATAAAAAAATCTTATAAGATTGTTATTCTGTAAATTTTCAAAGAACATTGCAACGAAACGAAATTTTTAATTTGTACGCGTTGATCAGGCTAATTTCTTTCAATTCAAACCCATTTTAATTCACAATCCTCTCAACACAATTTACGACCGGTGGGAGAATCGTTCTAAAGGTTCCTTTAGAAAGTAAAACCTTGGAGATTGGAACTTTGGAACCTATTTCTTGAGCTCAATTTCGAAAATATTACAAAGTAGAAATCGAATTCAATACTGTTTAGTTTTGGAAATTGCGGTTAAAAATGTAGCTATCTTACACCGGCCTTGCTGTTTGACTGATTTTAATTCAGGCTACTTGATAATTGTGTCTTACGGTCCTTTTCGGCAAAACAATTTATTGTTGTGTAAGGTTGTACGAGCACACAAGTTATACGTCAACTTACAATCCTGGTAAGAATTTTCTTGCACATATCTCGATAAAGAGTGTTAGGTTGAAATGCCTAGAGTTAGAAAATCCAGATCTTCTGACTAATAGCAAGAAGCCAGTACTCAAAGACACCAAAGTATAGATAAAAGTCGTTTTCAAGCATGTTGAAAATCTTCAATTTAATCTTGTATGCAACACAATTTCTTTATTTCATTCATCTGATACCAATAGCAAACGCATCCCTCTCTAAGCCAAGATTTTACCCTTCATGCACAAGGTACATCGTAGTATTAAGGATGGATCCTGAATCAGAAAACACTCTCCAATATTTCTTGCAAGCTCCATTTGAATCTGAGTTAGCAAAAAATAGGATTCAGAATTCTGAATTTGTACGTAAGTGTACTAGTTGAGTGAGACAGCAAGTGTGTGTATAAGACGTAATCTCGTCCGGCCGGAGGGCAATGCTGAGTATGCAGCTGTAATGGTGAGAGATGTAGTAAATAAACAGGCAGATTTGCTTGTGTGTTAGTACAGTTATACTGATTTTATTGTTGCGAGTGCACAGGTATTCATATTCAGAAATACCCGGAATTATTGTAATAATTAGCATAAAAGAGACGAGTCCTTCGAATAAAAGATACGTACAAGGAACCACCTTGAATAATTGTGAGTTGACAACAATTTAGAGGAATAAAGAACAGATTGCGTATGCATGAACCTTCATGAATACCTCACAAGGTTGAGGTTGTGGTGCAAAGTGAATCATAAAGATTCATAACGTATTGCTAGAGGAAGTAATATTACTAAGATTACTCACATTTTAAGATGCATATGCATCTATTCTCCCGGCCTTAATGATCAGTATGATCATTCGGTTTGTTGCGTTTGATGAGGGGCATATATTCATCGTCGTCTGATTTGCCAGCGTTTCCATAATTCTTGTTGGCGTCGTTTGACAGTTTGATATTTGTCAAGACGGTTTAGCCGAAGGTGTGACAAATCATCTTCTGGTATCATCGAGGGAGACACGCCAATCAGGAAGTGTGCTGGAGTAAGAACTTCGAGATCATTGGGATCTTCGGAAAGAGGAGTGAGAGGTCTGAAATTCACGATGGCTTCGACAAACAGCAGCAAGGACGTCTGGCTGTGTGGCTGTCTTCCAGGATCAGTTTCTTGAGATGTGTCTTGACGAGCTTGACGCAAGACTCCCATACTCCTCCTTGGGATGGAGCACTTGGTGGGTTGAATTTCCAGACAATCTTATCCAGATCCAGGTCTGGGATGAGGGCACTTGTCAGCGCTTGGGACGTAATTTGTCGTGTGCGAACTGACTTCATGTGGGAGTTAGCACCAACAAAGTTGGTTCCTTGATCGCTGTACATGTGCGTTGGTTTTCCGCGACGTGCGATGAATCGACGGAATGCCAGTAGAACTGTGAAAGCGTGGACACGAGTTCGAGATGGATCGCACGAGTGGCCATACAGGTGAATAGGGCAACCCAGACTTTGTACTTGCCGGATCTCCCTACGAATGATTTAAGTTCGTAAAGGCCGAAGTAATCTACGCCCGTGTGGAGGAAGGGTCGAGTTGCGTTGACTCGTGCTGATGGGAGTTGGCCCATGAGTTGAATGGTCGGCTGAGCAGCGTACCGGAAGCACAACAGGAACCTATCGATGACAGACTTGAAGCTCTTGGTTGCATTTGGAATCCAAAACTTCTGTCGTAAGTCGCTGCGGGTTGTGTTCCTGCCAGCGTGTGCTAATGTCACACGAGTGTAAAAGATTAAAGCACGTACCAATGGGTGACTTCCTGGCAACAGAGCTGGATGTCTGGCGCCATAGGGAAGAGCGGAGTGTTGAAGCCGTCCGCCAACTCGGATGATTCCGTCTTCAGCCATGAATAGATGAAGATTCTTGAATTTGTAGTAATTGCCGTAGTTCCGTGGGAACTTGATAGCATCCGGTAAGTTCGGATAGCTGATGTCTTGCATGAGCTTGATGAGTTGTAGTTCCGCTTGAGCGATGTGGTTTGAGGCCAACTGCAGCGAACCGGCCCCACGGAAGGATTTCTTGACCTGGATTGCCGATATCAACGCGGTTACGCGGACCGCCTTGGTCCAGGACGAGATTCGACTGAGACAGCGCACTAGGAATTGCGGCTCCATCGATGAAGTAGTGACCATTATGTGTGATCGTGAGGGCTTCGATTCCTTCTGAACCATTGGAAGTTCTTCCACACGGGGTTCATTCAGTACACCCTTGGCGGGAGTAATGAATGGTTCGCAAAGCCAGGTTGGCCCGTTCCACCATTAGGTACAGGTCAGGAGGTCCTGTGGCATGAGTCCACGAGAGCCATGATCAGCGGGGTTCTCCTCGGATATGACATGATGCCATTGCGTCTCCAGGGAGTGTTCATGGATCTACGTAACCCTGTTGGCTACGTAGATCTTTAATTTACTCGGATGTGACCAAATCCAGTACAGGCAAATTGTACTGTCGGTCCAGAGGTAGACCTTCTCTTGTGGAACTTGATATTGTTCTCGAACGTGAGCCATAATTTCAGCTAGTAGAACCGCACCTTGAAGTTCTAGGCGTGGAATGGTGGTAGCCTTGAGAGGGGCAACCTTTGATTTGGAGGCTACGAGTCGACAGGTGGTGACACCGTTGATTGTCGTTTGCAATAGATTGCTGCTGAATATGCCTTGGCACTGGCATCGCAGAAACCGTGGAATTGGATGTCGGCATCCGACGAGGCCCCGAGCCATCTAGGATGGTGATCTTCTCGAGGTTGGGAAGTTCTCTTGCGAATGTGTACCACTCTTCCAGAAGTTCAATAGAGAGGTAGTCATCCCACATGAGATCGTATGACCAGACATCTTGCATAAATATCTTGGCAATGATGATAGTAGGAGCTAATAGTCCTAGCGGGTCAAAGATCTTTGCAATGTCAGACAAGACTGACCGTTTGGTGCAGTAGTCCTGTGGTGGGAGCGCAACCGTTTACTGGAAAGTATCTGAGGCAGGATTCCATCGCATGCCAAGTGTTCCAATGGTGGTCTTGTTTAGATCCAACGGAAGTTGAGTCTCTCTGAGGTCCACAGGAAACCTTTCCAGTAATTCGGAAGAGTTGGAACTCCACTTCCGTAAGTTCATGTATGCAGTTTCAAGTAGTTCAAGCAGCTCATTCTTGAAATTAATTGCCTTATCGACTGAGTCTTCGCTGAAGAGGAAGTCGTCGACGTACAACGAGGTGAGCAGAGCCTTGGCGGCTAAAAGGAAATGTTGTTGCTCTTCTCGAGCGAGTTCCTGCAGACATCTGGTTGCTAGGAATGGGGAACTCGCAAATCCGAATGGAATGGAGATGTGGCGATAATAGCGTAGTGGCTTATCAGGAGTCTTACGCCATATGATACGAGCTAGGTCTCGTTCTGAGGGATCCACGAAGACTTGTCTGTAAATCCGAGCTATATCTGCAGTCATCCCCACTGTCTCTAGCCGGAAGTTGAGGAGCTGGTCAAAGAGTGGAGCTTTGATTACAGGTCCAGGAGACAATAAGCCATTCATGCTCTTGCCGGATGACGTCTTCGCTGATGCGTCAAACACAATTCGCATCTTCGTAGTTGTGGTAGATGGTTTGAAGACTGCATGATGTGGAATCCAGTAGTGAGGACGATTGTTCATCTCTTGTGGTGGGATGAGTTCCAGTTGTCCGTTTTTTAAATAGTCATCCAGTTGACCATGATAGTATGCAGCGAGTTCTGGGTCGGCCACTAACTTCTTTTCCATGGAGTACCAGCGGCTAAGGGCGGCCTTATACGAGTCGCCGAGTAACGATGGACTGGCGATGAAGGGCCACTTCACTTGGAAACGACCGTCCCACAGGCGGACAGTGTTTTGCTTGAAAAGGTTCTCGCATTCTTGTTCCATGGGTGTGAGCACCGGAGTCTGAGCTAAATCTTCGATTTCCCAGAATTTTTGCATGCAAAACAGTGAGGCTTCGTTCTTTGCTGTGAAATCGCCTGGGCACATGATTGGTTTGATGCCTTTAGGCTCCAGCAGCGCCTTCTTCTCTGCTTCAGAGGTGACGACAGAGCAATTCGTGTCAGATCCTTTGGATTACATACCCGAATTCGGTAAGGTATGCGCTTGGGGTCCCTGGTTTTCCTTCGATCTTCTTGCCTCTTGTAATGAAATCAACGAATCCACATCCCAGTAACATGTCGTTTTGACCGGGTGTGTGGAAAGTAGGATCTGCCAGTGGAAGATGCTTGATGTGCGTCCAGTCGCTTGTGTCGAATTCGTGTGCGGGCAACGTGGTAGTCAGTTGATACAACACCGTTGCGTTGACAAGGAATGTTGGAGCTGGATGCGTTCGGTTGCGGATGTGGAGAGTGACTCGGCCCAGCGATTGAGTGAAGCGACCACCAGAGACGATGATTCTTTCAGGCTTCCCTTCAATGGTGAGTCCGAAACGTTTGACAGCTTCAAGAGTGATGAAGCAGCCGGAAGCTCCAGAATCCAAGAGACATCGAGCTTGTTCGAGGTCGTCATGGGATTTTTTCACGGATACGACTGCAGTGGGAAGGAGTCCCATGTTAGTTGACACGGATTAGGCATCGTGATCTGTTCTGCAGGATGTCATGATGGTTTTGAGTGACGCATCAGTGTGAATTAGCGTGTGATGACGTTTCTGGCACTTTGCGCAGGCGTATTTTGATGTACACGCTTTGACTGAGTGGTTTCCGAGGCAGTTGTAACATCGGTTGTTACTTCGGATCCAGTCCTTTCGGGCACTCGTGTTCATGCCCAAGAGTTCAGGACACTGGTTGGTCCGATGGACGGAACTTGCACACACAATGCAGGCAGCTTGATGTGGAGATTGAGCCCGAGAATGAAGAGTTGAGGATTGCGCTTGGATCTTCGACTTGCCGACGTGGTCCATGGATGGACGCTTAGTGATTTCACGCCGTTGTTGATGAGAGGCTAAACGTCCTTTCGGAGTAGAGGATCGTCCCCGTGAAGGCTTCTTGGGTTCTTGGATGGCCAAAACAGAAGATGACTTGTGTTCTCGATGCTGACGAGGTCCACGTGATTCGCCGGGTACTGCATTATTGTGCTTAATCTGATTCGTTAAGCCAATAGATTTGCCTTCTTTGCTAAGCCATTTGGTCAGAGTGTCGAGCGATGGGACATCCTGATCGGGAATAGATTTGTAAAATTCCGTGTTCGTCTTGGCATCGAGTCTAGCCATTAGATGATGAGAAATCATCACTTCGATCTTAAACACGTCTCCCAGTTTGATGAGGTCCAATTGAGCCTTGGTGGTAGGAGCGGTTGACAGCATTCTGTACATTCCGTTCTCGGTCTGAGACATCAAAGCGGGAAGGTCCAGTAGTGGTTTGATGGCAGCATGAGCGGCCTCGCGAGGAGAGTCGTATCGTTCAGTGAGACGGCTTCAGGCGATCGTCAAGTTTTCGTCCGTGACATCCAGATGACGAATGTTGTCATTGGCTGGAGGTAGCAAGGCTTCTCGCAATAGACGAAGTTTCTCACTGGGGGAGAATTTGTTGCAGTCCTTCACCATGGTGGAGTATGCAGTTCGAAAGGTTGGCCATTTAGAATGGACTCCCTTGAATGTCGGCAGCGACAATTTGGAAGGTTTCAGGCCAGAAAGAGTGCTGGTTGTCAGCTCTTCGAAGATGTCGGCAGCTGTCTGTCGAGCTTGCGAAAATCGAAGAAATACGGCATCATAATAGTTCAGGATTTGTGTTAGCTCGCTGTCAGCATGGCCTGTCTGGACATCCGAAACTGCCTTGTGACATTGCGAGTTTATAGCTGAAAAGTCCTTCTTGAGATCTTTCAGATCTTCTGCAGCAAGTTTGGCTCTATTCAACGTGATTCTTTGAATGCCTGAAGTGTGGTCTCTTAAATACTCGGCTATGATGCTGAAATCCCGGTCGATTGCATCGATTTCTTGCTTGCATGCCTTGTACGCGGTGCTCTTTGT
The DNA here is from genome assembly GCA_034698685.1 of Isotomurus pseudopalustris. Classification (NCBI taxonomy): domain Eukaryota; kingdom Metazoa; phylum Arthropoda; class Collembola; order Entomobryomorpha; family Isotomidae; genus Isotomurus; species Isotomurus pseudopalustris. The sequence goes on from JAQGBV010000797.1 coordinate 20,788, forward strand.
GTCCGAGCGATCTGAACCGCGCTGGTTCTCGTTCTCACTCATGTCGGAATCTGAGTCTTCTGGTTCTGATGGGTCAGATGGGTCAGGTTCTGGGGACCTTGTCTTTCGCGGGGAACGTGTATCGTCTGTGTTTGCTTGGTCTGACTCGTCTTCCTGGTCGTCCTCTTGGTTGTTGTCCTGGTTATTATCTTGGTTAGGGGGAGGTTGATCCTCGTGATGACCTTCAGGATCTTCGTTTTCTTCGTCGGAGTCAGAAGAATGCGACAGAGGTTCAGGCTTAGAAATTCCTGACGTAGGCGGGACCTGGGGGACGAGCGAAGGCAATGGCGGAGTGAGAACGAGAGTGGGAGGAGGCTGGCGCACCGGCATGAGACGTGGGAACACGGGTGGCGGAGTATACGGAGGATACTTCGACGGAGGGGTAGTGGCGGCACGAGGAGGCGACGAAGCAGGAGCCGAGACTGGAGGCGGAAGAGAGGTGGAGGGCGATCGGCTCAGATTCGGACGTAGAGCCTGTAGAAGAGGTTGAGGCGAGGGGGTCGTGGCGTGGGCGACGAGTGACGTCAAGGACGTGAGGTAGTGGCGGAACTGGACCGCGACTGCGGGTGCGGCGACTAATGGAGTCGTCTAGAGAGTCGCTCATGAAGCGAGCGAAAAATCCGGGGCGAGACGAGACGCGACGTTTTGTCGGGGAGCCAAATGTACG
>JAQGBV010000798.1:0-21479 GCA_034698685.1 Isotomurus pseudopalustris
CCCACTGTCATACGACAAAATACACATTTTGGGGTCAGAGTGGGACAAGGGAAACATCTCAACTGCTATTTTCTTCAATCCGTTTCAGGGATGCGATTAAGACACATCAGCCTTTAAGATTAGAACAGTGCGATACAATAATTGGCTCTTGATTCGGTAAGCTTTCATCTTAAAACAGACATGTGTTCTCATGTTGCAAACTTGCTAGAATAGCTAGAATAATCTGTACTCACTCGAGTATAAAGAAAAAAACTCCCATAATAAATATAGGTATCAATTAAATTCTCCTTCCAAGTGTTCATCAAAAGGCGTAGTGTATTATATTCGTTATTAATTGTTAGGGTCATGAAAATTTACAGCCGTGTATGTGCTCACTTAAGGTTGCTGTTGTGGAAGGAATTTTCTGTTTATTATGCCAGAAGAAAGTGCGGAGATAAGTGTTGTGTGTTGGTGCAAAAAATGGGCAATAACAGCAATGATAAATATGACGAATTGGAGCCAAAGGGTTTAACTATTTATTAAGAGTAGTGCTCTGGTTGAAGACGGGTGAGTGAATAAGTTGGGAAAATTTTAGGGGTGGAAAGATTTTTATTTGGTCGTAAAGTGAGAAGATATGAATTGGTAAGAAAGCTATGTAGTAAGACGGGCGTGGAGGGGCAAAGGGGATGAGCTGAGAATGAAGTCAGGGAGCAGCATATGGCATCATTCCAAAACAAGTTAGCTTTGGATATCATTTCTGGTTCGGAGGATTTTATGACACGACCCATTTTTCTATCCTTGGTTTCTCCTGTCTCCTCTTTCTCCACTTACTCCTTCAAAACTCTTCAATGATTTGGTTCCTGTTGGATGAACTGCCAAAACACGTACTATCAGCCAGGAGGTCAACCGTCACAATAAAAAAGGTCTCCACCAGATCATCTCATGTTTTCGCATTGTATACTGCTCCAATAAAATACTCAGGCAGGAAACGATCTTAATTGCTTGTCTCGCTGAGGAAAGACGCGTCGTATAAACCTCCGTCCATAAAGACGCTCTTTTGGGTATCGTATGCTGCCTGATACTCCGAAGTCGTTAGCTCCATAATGTTACTGCACATTCATAACTTAATGTGATCCTCATGCAAACACACACACACACACACACGTAGACGGAGTAGACACAAGTTCAACTTGAACTTGATCCCAAGCATATTATGCATTGCGTGTGTATACTTATCTCCAATGCATATTGACGAGGCCAAGAAAAGAGTTCTCTCACTTCAAGTGGCTTTCCGAATACTCGCCGATAAGAATGCCAAGTCGTATTTCACTTGTGTAGTGAAAAAACCAGTCGGTGAAAGTCATAGGGGACACGCACACAAGTATTAAGTGAAAGGAAGTTTCTTCAGGAAGAGGAAGTTAATAGAGAGAAAGTGTAGAGGAGAGTTTCGAGAGACAAGGATTATAGGAGAGAGAAGAAAAAGAAGACGACTACTGAAGCTTTGAAGGAGTGAAAAATGAAATGATGAAAAGTTTTTGTGATATCGAGTTCAATGCATTTTCAGTTGATTACTCGATAAGAGGGACAAAGAGCACGACCGACATGAATACTTCCTTCATCCTCGGGAAAAATGATTAATACTGTGTTTCTATCAATAAGGACGGTGGGGTGTGCAGGACAGGGAGCAGCTCGAGAGGAAGTCAATAAGGTGACTATTATTTCTCATGGCAGGTTAACAAATAAACACCACCTCAACTTGGCCTATTCAATCTCACACACAATGTTCCTTTTCAGTCTGACCGTAAACATACAACCTGCTTAGTCAGTGTCACCCTCGCCAAAGTCTTCAATCTTACTCTGTCGCAATTTTACTTTCACTCGACTTCCACCAGTTTCTTAGTGCTGAGACATTTTTCTTCTGGCGAATTGTTGGGAAGTCCTTGTGTTGTTTCTAAATGTATTATGAGTAGACTTTCAATGAAGCCTGTATAGGAATTGTAGTAGCAAACAATAGGAATTTTAAGCAACAATATACTTTGCCATAAGTAGAGTTTGTTCTTCTGTAGGACGTCAAATGTCTCGACGAAAGGGAATGACTAAGACATTTTACGTCACTGAAAGTGACTTGTTGTTGGATATTGTTTAATATATAAATGCTATTCCTCACTTGTTCTTTCTCTCACTTGATTTATTGAGTTTTCTAGTTTCATTTGGAGCTGCCTACAAGAACTAGGGTATTATTTTAGTTTAGTTCAATAGAAATAGAAAGAACAGATAAATCAAAGGCATAGGAGATGAGCTTTAAAGTACATCTATGGACCAGAAAACGGTTCAGAGTACTTTGAAAAATATCTGAGATTCGATATCCGAGAAGTCTTCTGTCTCATCTTCTTTTACTTGCAATTCGCTTTAGGTTTCAATATTCCGTAAATCCCTCTTTCCAATTTTCTTTATCCCGTCCCTTATTTTTCAATAGATAAGTAACACGTTCTTTAAATCCTGTTTTCTCAGCCCGTAGTCAGATATTCTTGTGGTAACGTGCGTGCGTGTCGTAAAGTCAAAATACCCATGCTGCGGCAGTAGGGAAAGATTCAGTCAAAAATGCAAAATAAAAGTTATGCAGAATTTACATAAATACTGCACAAGATTTCTCGTGTGAATCATATGTAACTTTATTAAAATATTGAATGGATACAAACTCCCAGCAACTCTACCGACTTTACGGTTATTATCCCCAGTAGAAAGGACGACAGAAATGGAACTGTTGCATATACTCCCCGAGTTATTTTTATGCTGTGTAACCAAAAATTCGAAATTCATATAGAAAAATCATATACACATGAGATACTATTATGGGTAAACGATGGAATAAAACCGAGTTGACAACAAAAATCTTGCGGAAGTATACCCTTTATGCTTGTGTTGTACTTGCTTCGTAGACAATCGTCTATTCTGGTTAAACGGAGAGGAAGGAAAGGGTAAGATCTCGTTTGATCTAATTTTTATATGAATCATGAGCTGACTTCAGTGACATCCTGTAAGTCACATTTTATTACCCCTTTTATCATTTACTACCAGTTAACTACTCCTCCTTAAACCCGGATACAGTTTCGCAGTTTTAGGCTGGCTGTAAAACTGATTTTATCCGAACGGTCTACTTTTTCATTAATTTCTTTTATGTTGATCCAGATGCGAGTCGCTTTTTTCAGTTTACTGCTTGCAATACTGCTGACTACTCATGACCATTATTGTTACCCTTACACGAGATTGGAAAATGATAAGATGCTGTGTAACTACTTGGGTTGTTTGTTTTGTCGCTACTTAGCAGTAAGCTTACAATTTTCTTTTATGTAAAGGGTGTTAGATATATGGCAATGTTAGTGATAGCAAGTGATATTCTAACATAAAGCAAAGTGTTCGGTTTCGCGTCATAAGATGCACTCTAAAAGGTGTGTAAGTATACTGAAGCCGTGTTTGTAAGTAACACGATACAAACACAAACTCCTGTCAAATGTTCCCGATGAACGAGTAACAATAATGCATTTGTCTCAATTCAGGCTACGGAACGAATATAAAGTTACTACAGAACTTCTGACTCTACACTACTTAGCTATAGTAGAAGATTATCTAGCCTGCCAACGCGATGAAGCTGAATAATTGCAGGATGTCTGACTGAAATAATTGAGCTTACCGTACTTTCACCGCAACCACTTACATCATATGTCATACGCGCATGCAGATAACAAAAAAGCTGCAACATATTTTACGTATTTTTACAGACAGGAGACATAAGCTATCAGTTAGATCCATTAGATCATTTGTATCCATTATGATCTGATCTTCCATTTCGCATTAAGTTTTGCTAATGGCTTGTCTGTCGAGTAGAGACGAAGAATTAAAATGGATGCATTCAGTGACTGTCATTTAAGTAAACCAAATGAACAATAACCCACATACGCCGGATTGCTGAAATAAACATGTACATCGATGTCATTTACTTTCTACATGATATTTCAAGATTTTTCTGCGCTTCGTTGCGCGCAGCGTTCAAGGTACTGTACTGTAATAGTGAAGTTTAGAACGATGACGACAGCGAGGACATAGTATCTCAGGTCCAAGGTTCCCAGTTCTCACAAACATTTAATATATTTTAAATGCTTTCAACAGGACGAAACACAACAGAAGGAGAACATAATATTTATACAGAAGCTCTGAGGACGATACACAACCTAGCGACGTCATATCTAGGTTATTGCGTTAAAAAATATAAAGCATGGCAAAGATTTCCTCCTTTCCCTTCGTTTTGGGAGGATTGTTGTGAGGATTCCAAGTTGGTTCCGTTTCATGTGCTGACTCAAAGGGGAAAATTTCGTAGGCTTCTGCTTTCGTGAACATAATTTTGCAAGGTGAGGAAAGGCTTGGAGAAAGAGGAAAGGAAACAAGATCTGAAATGCAATGACACACAAGGGACGTATTGGGAGAGGCAACCTTGTGCTACAACTTATGGAAAGTTAAGCCTTTGGGGGCAAGTTAGGTTAGATTCCCTTTTTAGCGAAACAACAACTGTGGGACTTTCATAAAATAAATATTTAGAATTCGTAAGAAAGGGTTATTTTCACAGACAGGGCTTTTGACATCATGAGACTCGTTTCAGGAGTCATCCCGAGTTATCTCCCGTGAATTTATTGGGTCACGTCAAGACAAACCTCTACTCAAGTCTTCTTCGGACAAACTGATTTCACGATGGCAATCGACAGATGTGCTTCATTAACCGCAAAATAATCCTCGTAATTAATCCTGTCTTTGCTCAGGGATGGAACAGAAACACGCGGGACTGCGTCTCTACACTCTCCTCGCTCCTTCCCGATTTTGGAAGCAATTTGTAATGATTTAGAATGAGTGAGGAGATCAAAACCATGAGCAAAGGGGTGGAGATGATGATGGACATCAGAGATGTTCTGAACCAGGACATTCACATTGCTTACTGGGCGTGGTCGGATTTCGTTATGGGTGAAATTTACTTTTCCTGTGTTTTCACTCACCCCTTTCACTCAATAGTAGAATGCATTCAGTCGCGATATATTCCATACGTATTATCCCACGTTGAGGTGAAAAAGGCCGATATGATGATTACTATAATGGATTCTCTCTCCAAACGATATCCATCCAGGTTGTCTTTTAAGCTCTGCCCTGTTTTATAAGCAGCAATAATAATAATCACAAAGGGTAGTAGCCGTGTTATTTGTAGGCATTGAAGGGGTGGTTTCCTCCGTAGTCTGGTTAGAGCAGCAGACATCGCAGCTTGGCTTCCGTGGGATTGAATGCGGTCTGCTACGAAGATCTTGTGTATGAGGATGATGTGAAATATAGCTATAAATCACACTCTACGTGCCAACATTAATATTAAATTTACACGATATCACACAGCTCTGGAAGCAAACAGAGAGTGCGAGTGTGTGTGTGTTAGGCAGGCCTTCCTTTTCTTTTAAAAGAATTCCCTCAGCCTACATACATGCATAAGTACATACGCTTGTTATTATCATACAGAGTAGTATAGTGTAAGTAGGTTGAATACGGAACAATCTTGGCAACCTTTCACTCAAAGTTTTAGGATGTGACTTGAACATGCAAACTGTGCTTAGTGTTGTAAAGGACATGCACACACACACAGGGAGAGTGTAAGTAACACTGACTTTGATACAAATCACTGAGACAGAACAATACCAGAGACACAAACCTTTCCACTTCATATATTTATGTATTCAACCCTTTCCAGGTGAGCATCATTTTTCATTCCCATCTCACACACGATTTGTTCCTGGGGCTTAAACTTTAACCTTGTCTGCTGACAATGAAACATTTATCTTCTCTTGTGAAGAGTGAAGAAGACTCAAATGCTACACGATTTCAACTGATTGTATTTTTCGGACAGCCAGCTCAGCACAAATACAAGCATTGTGCATATTTACCTGACACGAGGGAAAGTTTGGAACAGAGAGCACATTAAGTGAAAGTCATGTAACACAATTCACTGGTGTGTTGCGGGTATTAATTCCATGTCCAAACTTTATTGCACAAGTGTGCCTAAGTAATTAATGTTTTGGACACTAGATGTATTTTGTGCATACAAAGTACACTCAACATTATGTCTGTGGAAGTCTGAGAAGGGACGTTAAAAAATTAAAGTAAAGATGAAATTTCTCACCAGTGCCTGTGTGTGTACGAGACTGTTGAAAATTAAATTGAATGAAGCTGGAGCAGTAGTAGCTTAAAGATGAGGAAAAGGCAAGAAACGCAGTTTTTTCTAGGAGAAAGCAGTTAGTTGGTATCTCATGTTGGCTGGAAGTTACCCCAAGACAAAATGGCATCTGTAGAATTAACTTAATCCCAGAAGATTGAGTCAAGACGTGAACGCATTCTTGCATACTGGAGAAATTCATTGGGGAATCCTTCCCATTTTTTCTATAGATAAATGGATCCTCTTCTTATTCTCATGTTCAAACACTGTCATGATAAACTAATGGCAGGGTTGCCTTCTGCTGTTCTCCCAGTTTCAACGCCTACTTCTCTCAGTTTGAAGCTCAACTCCAGCTACCCACGTTTTACTTTCTCCTGATCGGTAGAAAATTGAACTTCCTTGTGTGTTTTCTTCGTTCGAAAGATGAACTGTTTGCGTGTATGTAACTACGTTAGAGCTTCTTTCTCCAGTAGTGCGAGACGTACAAAGGTATCAAGGGAAAGTCAGCCATGAAAGAACATAATGAAAAATCACACCGTGTTTGCCGTTACGACCCTGTGATTCTGTGCCACCAAAATGCAGCTGAATGAATGTGTATGCATCACCAATGAAGTGCAGTGTGGGCAAAGTTAAAGACTTTATTTGTCGCAGAGATTTACAACCTAACGAATTGGAAATTAATTCACATACAAAGAGAGACACGGAATACTGGACAACATTCTGCTTCTGTAGTTCATACACTAAAATGACATTTAATTGAAATCGTACTGATTTATAAAGCAACACATTTAATGATTTGATTCAACTTGATCCATTGAGATTAATTGGTAAGGAAGAAGCAGTTACAAAGTGAAAGAAGATTCACTGTAATGATTGAAGTAGTGAAAAGACTTGGTGATGAGAAAGTGGTCCGCCAATTATTATAGTACCACAGAGTCGGTAATGAAACTCCAACTGAACCTGGGGAACGGTCAAAGAGAGTTAATTAACTAAACTCCATGTGTACACATTTGTGAGAAGGAGAGGAGTTTTAAAGAGGGAATTGTAAAAATGGCGGAATGGCGGAGAAAGTCTTGCATCACTTGGAGATTTTCAATAAAATGGAATTTGGGGATTGGGATGCCATTACATAGGAAATGGAACTGGACTGGGTGAAATTGGGCGGATGTAATGTCTTCCATATGATGAGAACAAGTGGAAAGAGGAAGTGGGTGTTATTATTGCCAGGGAAGAAGGGAAGTTCTCGTGCATTGGGATCTCTTGGTTTAAGTACAGCAAACACTTATACATTATTGCAATTGCTACCACACACAGTGTGTATAGTATGTGATCAGGAGTGTTCAAATAAACTTGGCTGGTACGAGTGCCTAGAGACAAGTATCTTGTGTAGTACGTGAATGTTGCAAGAGAGAGAGAGAAGGTTGGGAGAGGTTGGTTGGTTGGGTTTACAGGAGAAAGTGGTTTAAGCATTACCATTGTGGAGAGAGACTTACCCGAAGAGTATGAAGATTGTGGAGGGTGGTAATTCTGATGAGTGATGTTCCTCTGGGTCTCCCATTCCTGGCCTAGAATGGATGCAACACATTTGATGCGAATAGCTCCCCTCAAGAAATGATTCGATCCAACCTTCAATCGAAGACCTAAAACGGAAGTAAAGAGCTTCTGTTGCTGTCTCTCTCCGAATTCGCTGACTGGCTCGTACACTGTCACATTTGACCCGGTCAACTGCCAAAAAATGTCATCGTCAGAGGGAAGCGGATGCCAAATTTTAAGAAATTATGTTGGGAATCTTTCTGCTTTCCCCAGTTTTTCACGACATTTTCCTTCTGCCTTTCCCCTATTGTTTCACTCATTCTTAGAACACACACAGAAAACAATCCCCACAAAGCCTTTGTTTCCTCTCCTCTCCCCAAAACTGCGAACTCCGAATGAATGTACATAAAACAGCGGACTTGCTTCTGGCAAATTGCCTGTAATTGTTTAATTATTTTTATTCATGCGACTCGTAAATTATTTGTAGAAAAGGAAAACTTGGATATTCACATAATACTGTGTAGTCTGTGAAGTAGACTGCATAGAGAGAAAGGATGAAGCTTAATTAATGTTGCGTATGGTGAGTTACTCTGTTAGCGTAATAAGAAAGTTGTTTGGGGGTGTTCATGGGTTTTCCAAAGTATTTTATAAGTATTTTCATTCAGGTAAAATGAAAGAAATTATGAGAAGTAGGAAAAGCAAGAGCACGTTCAATTTATCTTTTATTTCCTCACCTCTCTCCCTCTCTTCGTATCACAATTGTAAACTTTTTCGTTTTAGATTTAGTGCGAGTTGATGAAGAAGTTTATCTTGAAACTAGAAAAGTCACGTTTTATTCTTATGGTGAGTCGTATTTGAGGATCGTGCTCTTTAGCTTTCTTATTGTTGTATGAGAAGAATCTACTTGATTCCCTGACAGTTTCACCACCCTTCGTAGAGCGTTGCATGACCAAGTAAGTTATTTATCTGTTGAAGATAACAGAGGAGAGTCGTGTTTCACAGAAAGAGAAAGTGTTCAGTCAAGAGAGAGTGAATTAAGACAGAAAGTTATGATGCTCAATTGAGAAGTAACAGGATGTTAACTTTACCTTCACATCATTGAGGAAGAAGGTGAGATTAGCTGGTGGGAAACTTTTATAAGATGTACAAGTTCCGTTGATCATTCTATTCATGTATATGGTCCTGGGGAATTGTGATAGACGTGGGTTTAATGGATTGGGTGGAACTAAAAATTACACAGAAAAGAAAATTGTGTTTAGCTTAATTTGAAATTGCACTCAGACAGAAAGCGAGGCACGCGGAACATGAGATGAGATAGCCACGCGCTTAGGTTCACTAACTTTCTCTCCACTACTTACTTGTTCCTTGTTTATGAGAGAAACCCACATGACGAATCTCACAAGTACATTCAACAAACTTACTTATCACTGTGAGGTTCTTCTCCTCAACCCGTGTTTGGAATAAAGGAGACTCCGAAGATATTTCACATCGGTAAGTTCCCGTGCTATTCAGCCCAAGACTTCTCAGCGTTATTTTACTGGGACTCAGTGTATGCTTCTGTACCGAAAAAAGTAATGTAGTTAATTTAAGAAGAGAAAGTTATTAACTTTCTTTCATCTTGTGATGAATCTTTTTCATATATAAGAAGGAAGGGCAAGTGGGAGAAGGAAAGGTGATGTTATTAAGAAGAAGAAACACGAGGAGAGCGACTTACATCCAGATGAACACCGTCTACTGGAAATGGCTGGATATTTGGTCGGATGGCTGGATCAGGATGATAACGAAAGAACTCGTGTCCATCTTTGTACCATTTCAGTGAGTACAGAGTGTCGGACTCAAGGATGAAGCCACACTCCAGAGTGATCGACTGTCCAATTATTCCAACGGGTGGGACGGTTACATTTGCTAATTTTATTCCGTCTGTAAACAGCAATGCTGCAAAAGAAATTCATTATTATATGGTTGATATGAAGGTAAAGAATGAGAGAGACAGAGAGGACGCATTTTGTGTCTTAAGTAGGCAAGTAAAGGCAAAGGAGAGACGTTTTATATAGTCCTCGTGAGTGAAAGTAATGTTTCCCAGAAATTAGGACAAGCGATGGGGGAATTCAGGGTTGATGGAAGAAGAAAGTCTTTTACTCTTTTCCCTTGTGTTTAGCAAGACTCATTTACTTATCAAGGAGAGTTGTTTTCTTTTGTCGTACAGAGAGACAAATTGACGGAAAGGGAAACAAAGAAACGCGTCTCAGGTCCAAGAAATGAAGTTGCCATAATGAGCCTCTAGTTACCTTACAAAAAGCCTTTTCCACTTGTACATAAGATTGTTCTTCGCTCCTTGAGTACTACTCTACGTGTATATCTGTCACTTACTCAACTACTTTGTTTACACAAGGAGAGAAGTCAAAGAATCTGGAGGAGTCAGTAGGAGAATAAAAAATATGGCCTAATAGCCCTCCTTCGAATAAGTACTCCAAGTGTCTCTCTCTCTCTCGCTGTATATTATTATAGTAAGAGAGAGAGAGAGAGGAGCCTTGGAAAAGTCTGCGATTGTGTCTTGTGTGTGAGTGCATGTGTCTGTCTCTCAGTTCATGAGGGTGGCAGGGAGGTTCTCATTGGTTTCCCTCATATATATACGAGAACTGAACGGATGATGAAAGGAAACACACTTCAGAACAAGAGCCTTGATACTTTCTTTTCTTTCAAATTGCTTGGATTTCCTCTCGTCTTGCATTTCTTTATTTACACATCCTGGACGGATGAAGTCAGTTTCGGAAACTGAGAAAAGTCAAATTAAACAAAAGTGAATAATATTCTTTCCCTAGTTTGGAATGGAACTCTGCTCTGCTGAAGTTCGGAATATGTATATTACTCCATGCTCTAGATATGTCGGAGTCTGTCTCGGAATAATTAATATGTGAGTAAGCATATAAACTCACATACATGTTGAACATCCGTATGTCAAACCCTTTCACTACGTTTCTTTCTTTCTCCAGTCACATTTGAGCCAGAGGCTCATTTTACAAATTATCTTTGGTAACACAATCTTATACAAAGCTTCCGTAGTAGAAGTTCGTTCCTGTGATGTACCACACCTTTCTCTGTGTGCCTGTAATGCTCACGTTCAATAATTAAAACTGTATGCAAATCTCTTTCTAAAGAAATACAAAACTATGTCTTTCTTCGCGAGTTTCTTCGGCATGGACGTAATATACTTTTTGTAGAATTGATTCGGTTGATAAGGTAGGCAGTGCAAAAAGCTTGTAGGTGGTGCAATAGTTACTTACTTAGGTATCTCGGTAACTAAAGGTATATATAAAGGGATGTTTGCACACTCAGATTACAAATCCCTTGTCTCCCTTTTTCATCTCAGGCAAAGGGAATGAGAGCGTGTTACCAAAGAAGGAAATTTTGAATCCCTTTGAGCACGACTTTATCTTCCCTTCCCTTAATATGCACGATGTGGAAAGATAACTAAGTTTTGCACAAGATATATATTCCTTTTCCCCGGATAATCTTGGCAAATTTGGATTACTTCATGGATGAAGGCAGTTGCAAGAACGAAGAATCCACCAGTTTTATCTCGAAGCTCTTTCATTCCGTTTTATCTCGTCAATTCTGAGTACTCCTGACTTTTCTTTGCGATCCTCTCTCTCTTCTTGGATCGTATCTGCGAAATCGACCTTTTCTTCTCCTTCCCAATCACCTCAACAAATGAGATTGATGCAATAAAATTGGCAGATGGTCGAAGGTGCATGTGCACTTCAACTCAGAGGGAATCACCGCGTTTAGATCTTTATTATTTGTGAATGCACTTTAACCTATCTTTTCTTAGGCATCCTTGTTCATTTAGAACAAAGCGAATGTTTTTCTATGTGTCTTCCAGTAAATATATGAAAACTTGTATGATTACAGGGTGATTCATGCTTCATTATTGATGAGAAGGTACACGAAATTACTTTGTAACACTACGTAACACAATAATAAAAGCACCAAACAAAAATAACTAAAAGACAAACAAAAAGATATTGCTACTTACTGCATTGTAGTGCCAATCCCAAAAGAAGGAACCCTGGGCGATGGGATGGTGTGAGAAATTTACTTTCACCGCAAATAAGCTTCATCAAGGACAACTTCGTTAGCGTTATATGAGAAAATCGGCAAAAGTTTCTTTCTATCTTTTAGGTTGCAGTTTCACTTGAGAAATCTTCCTGCAACTGGATTATCTTCGAAGAGGATGACTTTTTTGTATTGAGAACACCCTTGAGCGACAAGAACGGTAAGATACACAAATTAGGAGTACAGACAGACAACTGAGAGACTTGTGAAAGGAAGGAACTCCTCTCCACAGTGTAAAATGACTTGTGGCAAGCAAAGTTAAGAGGCACTTGTCACTTCTAAAGTAGACCCTGCACTTGTGTGTAGTAAGTAGTAAGAAGATATATTGAATGCGAACAGATCCGAAAACACGGAGTAACTGAAGAGTTCTGAATTACAACATCCTGGTTTCATATCAACGAACCATACGGTAGTACAAGTTTGCCCCGAGAACTGTGAGGGAGGCCAGTCAAAGAGAAAGTTGTACCCACGACTAACATGAACGTCTTTTTGCACGAGAGCATCAGTCTCTCTCTTTCTCTTTCTCTCTCTCTCCCATCACTTCTGCCTACCCAACCAACCAGTATGATTTCTCACACAAGCACAAGACACCATGTAGACTTCCTCTACTACTGCAATACTTTCACTCGCTCACAAAACTCAATTCAATCGAATAGACTGGCAGAAAAGAAGTTCAACTACCGTTATAAATGCAATGAGCCGACCTACTACACTCCTCTCCAATATTGTAGTATCACTTACAGCTTCCAAGGCTTCCTATTTTCTACCTTTTAAACTTGCCAGTATTATAACGCACACTTCTCAGTTCTTAAATTAAGCTCGCCATCGTCGTCTTTTCTTCTTTAAGACACACACAAACTTACTAAAGTATAAAAACCTCCCATCGAACTTCTCACGCACGGCAAATTAGTTCTGATACATCTCATTCTGTTTTCCACAAAGATCCTTCTACTGCTCCTTGGTTGTGGACAAATGGACAAAAGATAAGTGTGTGTGTGTCTGTGTGTAGGTAGGCAGTCAATATTTTCCTGGGAATTTACTTGCTCTACTTTTCTCAAAATTATTGGCATAATCATAGCACATAAGGTTTCTTGGGTTGGTATTTTGGTATTTATGGTTCGCAAAAGATTTTCTTTGTGAGGAAATGTACTGGATGTTAGTTTTGAGCGCCAGAACATCTGATGCAGTGCAGTGATCGTGCAGGCAGATCATTATCGTACACAGTATAGGTTTGGTAAGACTCGCATTTTGTGAAGCTACGAATGATTTGAAGACCTTCCAATGAATATCACCGATAGATTCTTAGAAACATTCATTTTTCTGTTTCAGTAAATCATAGCAGGTCTAGTGGAAGTAGTCAGGGTCTGATAGACATTACTAGAAAGTGTGTGCGTCTGGCTGATGTGCAAACGAGGTTTTGTTTATTGACACTTTGAATTTATTGTTCATCAACTAGTCTAGTTTGCCTCACTCAGCATCAAAGTGGTTTAGGTTATTGGGCTACAGCACAACTATTGCTCAAAACTACATCCACGCTAAAGCCCCCTGCTATACGAGAAGGCTTCTTCTGGTCGAATAAAAGCACGAAGATAAAATTTGGAGAAGGAAAGGATCGTAAACTTTATCGTTTGCTTCAGTAGTTGAGTTTACAAACTTGGTTCATCTACGGAACATCAGTTCGTTATCGAACACACCATCATCCAGGCAGGAAACTCACTTTTGAATGATTCCCAACAATACTCAATCAAATTGACACTTGATTGAGCGAAACTTTTACGTTAATTTAGCAAACACAACTTTCCCGTGTAACGAATACTTGTGTCCTAATCCTAAACTCCTAAGATAATGTGTGCGTACTCTGCGTACTGCTTGCATAAAATTTCTGAAAGTTTCCTTCAAACGCAGCAAGAATTCGTAAGAATTAATACTCGTCCAAATACAATGGACAAATGCAAAAATGTATGACACTCAGAATCTAAACGGATATGAAATCTTGGAGAGGTTTCTGCCAAAAAAAATTTCATCCACTTGAAGAAATCAATTGAACTATTCATAACTCGGAGATCTTTCGAGTGAAAGGGGCAACAATACACACTAATTTTGTACAGACCTCGAACAAAAAGATACGAAGAGTGTTTGAATATATAATTTCAGTTCGTGTTTGCTTCATGGGTTCTAAAAACTAGATTTGTGGTTTCAACGAGGAGGAAGCTCCACTGATTGTGAGTAGGTCCATGAGAACAGAGTTTGGTTAGGATACTTCCTTTGATTCTACACAAAGTCAGTTCACACTCGCGTGGTAGGAGACGTGTAACCCAGCGATTTGCATTGCAAAGTTTGCAGAAAACTATCCTTTGTGGTGTCCTACACGTAATACACTAGTCCCATCCTGAATCCTGATCAAACCTTCATTGAAAAGGAGACTATACCAGTGTTTGAGATGAAGAAATGAATGGAGAACAGGAGGAGGTGAATGTAGGTGAAAGTAGTGAAAGAAATTCAACAACATTTCTCTTGATTACGATTACCCTCTGGCAAAGTGGGTTTAAATGTCTCGAGAGAGAGACACACACGTTGAGATCACACATCATGCGTAGCGTTGGTTTGAAGTCCGGGAAGCGAGGAATAAGGAAAACACCATGGCTTTTCTTTGTTGAAACTTTCCCTCTGTGTCACCACAGTCATTCATGCAGAAACATTGTTTTACTTTCTCTGTTTCAGTAGGCAAATTAGAGCCTGAATACACTCGAGCAATGAATTTAATAATAACTTTAAAATACACTTACAGTATGCAGTAACATTGTTTAATCTGAATTTGGTTGACAGTTTGATTAACGGCAATGAATACAGCACTAAATTTTCTGAGCATTCAAGTATGAGAGATCTTATGCAATGTAAGTACCATTCGCAATCGAGCTGATAGTAAAAATAACAGCAAGGTAAAGCAGATCAGGCGATGTTCCAAGTCAAGCAGCCTAGCCAAATGCATGAGATACATAACAGTTGTAACGCAATTAACATTATGAGCTCCTTGGTTCGTAGAACAGGTAGCAGAGCAGAGTGCAAGTAAATCGCTTAGATTATGTACTGCTGCATGACAGCTTTAACAGTTAACTGTATGGAAAAATCCTAAGTCTACAGAATTATCTATCACTCTTGTCTAAACAAAACTTCCGCTTGCGCTATTAGTGAAAGGATGTGCTTTCTTTTGAAATGGACAACGATTTCTCCCACATATGCACCACTGCGCTCATCAAGAGATACGAACACACGATGTGTCTGAGAGTCACATAGACTAGATAGCAATTTGTTTACCTTCACCAATATGCCATGCTAAGCAAAAACTTTCGATATGGTCGGTTTACAGGAAGTGTTTCAGTTTGTCTTCCACGTTAAATGTGCTCTGCTAGCTAGTCATAAGTCAGACTGTGCGGCGTCGTTGTTTCTTCTCAGATTTAACCATCAGAATGATGTTGAATACCGACATATTCTTTGATTTCATAGGACGACTCAAATTAGCAACTGTGGTGAGTTTGGCTGTTGGGAAAACGAATTACATGGGAAGCACGTGCAACGTGTGGGTTGTCACCATTTGGGATTTATTAAGGAGAGAAGCGTCGAGTGGAAGACTATAGGAAACATTATTTATTCAAGTCTATCGTCTATCAGTCACATCCACTTATTAATATGCATCTGTTTGAAATGGTTCAGAGGGTGAAAGTATATTTACAGGTGGTCGGATTGATGAACCTGATTCTAATTGGAACTTCCTATTACTCCTGGGACACCAGAGATGAGGCATTTCTCGCAGCTGTCGTCATTTGCTTCGTCCTCTCGTTCATATGGGTGGTTGGAGTTATGCTGGAGTACATTGTGGTCACCGACACTTTAATTAGAATGGTAATTACACCCACACGATGAAATACGTGAGATTCTGGAGGGCGTGTGTACAGACATGGAGACCCTTATTGACCATAGCTTGAGATCAAAGAATCTTTGTGAATAGGATATCCTGTACCACGTAATTGCTTCTTTATTCCTGGCAGTGACGGATGTGTTTTACTTGATATCAGTCCTCAAATATGGAAATCAAAAGGAGAATCTGGGCTACAGAATATTGGCTATGGTGAGTAAATCACATTAAATAAATTCATGTGAGCTTTACACAACAAATGTGAGTCAAGATTTTCCTTTTAGATCTTTGGATTCATAAACTCAGCCATTTACGGATATCTTCCTTGGACAATTGTGAAAAAGTGAAATACTCTCAGTAATTAAATACTCAAAGATGGGAATTGTGTGCGTGTGTTTTCAGGTGATATTGCACATTTGTATACATGAACTGAACGAATTACTGGAATTCCATAAATAGAGAGAGAGAGAGAGAGAAAGGAGATTAAGACATTTCCTTGCTTGAGGACACTCCTTTAATTGGCAAGTAGCATGTTGTTACATAACAAACGGAACAAAGTAATTATGTTTGAGATAATTGTATCTATATATATATATATCCTATAACTGTAAGTGGATTTTATAGCGGATGTTTTTAAAGAAAGGTTATCGTAGTGAGGCTTACTTGTTGCTTTTTATCATGTGCACATAATTAAAGTTAAAAATAGCACTTGGTTGGTTGAGTTGTTCGATGATTCGTAAGTGAGAGATGATTTTGTTGCTTGTGACTCTTCACCTGAACCTTATCATCATCGTGAAGTATTAAAATGTACATAACAATGTAGAAATGTAAAATTACACTCGATTGGAATACAAGGGTGTGTTCAAGTCAGTAACAATAAGAAGTTTTAATATGGTAATAATAACTATGGAAGGAAGGTCAGCTTCGGTTTGGTCTGTGCTTCAAATAGTTATTATGCGTTTCTAAGCTTTCATCTTCAATACGGTGTATCATGTGTGACAGTCTTCGCTATTTCGTTGTACAATTAAGGACATACTGTGGAATTGTGTGTGAAGCTATTTTTCTCTAGATTTAGAAGACAAGTCAATAGTTAGATTTCGTTGCACCATATACTCTACATCATCATTATTTGGATATAAGCTATGATCAGAAGAATACGAGTTATGGCAGAACTCATATAGTAGGCAGGTAGACAAAAGGCAAGGGAACTCATTCAAAGCTCTCTTTCTCTGTGAAGCGATATCTGATTATGTTTTAAAGCAGACGGTATCGAGTACTTGATAATGCCACTTGAGTTTTGTAATGTCATCCTTGGTAAGAGTAGTAAGGTATTAAGGTTGATGTGGGGGAGAGAGAGTTTTTTTCGTGACTGGCAGCGTTCAAAAGCAGCAGGAAGGTCAGGGGAAGCCTGCTGATGGTAGAGTAGTAGTACACGTTGAAAGTGAAGGAGGTTGTTGTATACGTTGTAAATCGCTGCAATGATGATGATGGGTTTCTTAGGGAGAAGCTGTGGCAGCAGCAGTTGGATCTGCGGGACGGAAGGACTCCATCCAATTTACCACTTGGTAGGGCAGTTCTGCTAGAACCTCTGAGGCCAGTTGTCTTTTACGAACGAAAATCACTTTGTTCCCTCGTGCATCTTGGATTTTCGACATGTACTTTTTGAAGTCTTCACAAATAAGAAATATTCACCCAGTTAGATAACAAAGGACAATCAGACTACAATAATAGTCTTTTATACAATTGCGCAATTCATATCATACCAACAGCTTGAACAATATCTCTCTGTGCCTTCTTCCCATTCAATTGTAGTAGTCGCCCATCGGAGTCCAGCTCAGCCATCGACTCGAAGTTGTTATCACCGACACACACAATTATAACAGACATAGGGAGTCCAGAAGCAGCAATGAGAGCCTCAATTGTTGCCATTTTATCTACAATACCCGCCCAGATGGAACATGAAAGCAGCATTAGTTTGGGAATATTGATTTATATTGCACAATCACATTCAATCAATATTCAAAGGAGTTTTTTTGTACCATTAATGATTCCTCGTGTGATAATAAGAAGAACATAATACTTCTGTCCGTTCTGGTTGGTCCGTGCCAACTTCGCAATCTGTTTGACTGATTCGGAAAAAATAGCTGGAGTGCTTATCGTCACTGTTCAAAGAAAAGAGGTAGGAGTTATAATTTCTATTTTTCTCAGGATTCAATGTGAATGACAAGATTGCGTGCAATAGTAAGTAAATGTGAAGTAAGTTGTGTGGCACACCTTTGCCAAGAGCCTCGTGGTATGCCTTCAAAACCCCCTCTATGCCATCGCATGCTGGATTATCCTCGTTATAATTGATGGGAAAGTATTGGTTCACCAATTCATCCGTACTCGGCTTGGCTCCGAATCCGTAGACAGGGAACTTTTTATCTGCATCGTAGTCCTGTATTACATCCCCTACAGAAATAAGTTGGGGAGCATTAGCAATCAAAAAAAACTTTCTTTCAAGTTTCACTCGAGAGATTTTTTACTGTGAGTTGGACACAGGACGACACATACGACTTACCAATGGCTTTAATTGCCGAGACATATCTGTTGTCTTGTTCCCCATCCGCGTAGTGATATGACTGAGGCAACTTGATGGCTTTATTGTGGGAGGAGAAGTCGATGAGAAGTGTCCAGTGGAGCTTAAGTCCATTTTGCAAGTAGTCCAAGAATGACTTCTTCTCGTCTATTTTCAACTCCTGAATATGAAGTGTTCCCGAGTCAGTGTAGTTTTTATTCTTGGATTTTTTCCGTGAATTGATTAGAGGAAACGTAGCCGTTCCTTCGTTAAAACCTACATAAGAAATGCAGTCAAACAGTTGAATTATTAATTGCTAATGAATTGTGCACGCGAATTAGGCTTGTGTGACAAGCAATGAATAATTTGGTGGCTGGTTTCACCACGAGCTTGTCAAGCCGTAAGCGATTACAAATGTATAATACTTTAAACTTACGTTCCATAACCTCAGGCATTGTTGCTTCAAACTCTCCAACAAGTTTAGATGGTCCATGATGGCTCCAGTAAAATACTTGCCATTTCAGCCCTTTCTCCGTCAGATGAGAACCTCTTTGAAGAGAAGACATCCGTACAGAGAAATATCTCCAACTAGGATTCCTGTTGTTTTCCAGTGTTTCCGTCTTGTGAACAACAGTCCAGCTCCCATCTTCCAGCTTTTTAGAAATTACCATGTACGGGTCGTGCTTACTGAACATGCCTCGGTTGATGAGATTCGAGCAGCTTATCCGAAATCCGAGTACTTGCTTACTCTCCTCTTTAGTAACCTCCTCAGCCACGATCGTAAGAGTGGATGGGGTATCGCTTTGAGTTAGAATGAGATGCGGTACGGCAAGACGCCTTACAAACTAAGCCAAAGAAATACATCACTGTTTGAAATATTCATGATTAATTTTTCTTTCGAGGTCGATTCAACTGCAGCAAACAAGAACAAGCCAACAATAGTACCCACAGGCATTTTTTACCTTCTTTCCGTGAGTAGACACGATTTCGGCCAAGGTGCAATCCAACATTCCTAAGAAGTCCTGGTCATTCAGAGATCCTGATTCTTTGTCCCAATCGTAGATTTTGAACATAAGACTCTACAGAACACATGAATGAGACGACGATGATGATGAGGGTTTCAAAACAAGGGAAATGAAATATGATGACCAGCCACGAGGTAGAGAAATAAATAACAAAATAACCCATGTGGAGTCAAACAAGTGGAATCACGTAGAGAGTTAAGGATTGAAGTGTGTGTGCGGGTGAAAGTAAGTGAAAGTGTGTGTCAAATAAATAAGAACAGGGGAGAGTCACAGAAGACTGAATATTTTATTACCTGTCGCTCCTCAAAGTTGTAGCGAATGGTGAATTTGGTATTCCACTCTGGGTTAAAAGTGTTTTGGACGACTTCAGTCCGTGCGAATTCAAACCAGGTTTTCCTGTGTTGTTTCCGTATGTACATAATACAGATGGGGTCTGATCGCGAGAGCTTGTCTCTGTCAACGAGATTTCTGGAGAGAAAGGAGATGCAGAGATTTAGACGTAAATCCTTTTACGATGTACAGACACACAAACGCACACACAATGAGACATGAGTGAGTGGATGTTTATCCAGTTGTGATTTAACTTTGGCCGCAGAAGAAGAGGTGGATTGTAAATAATTGGGTTTACATGCATGCAATACTGAGAGAGGAAATTGAGAGGAAATGGTGATGAATGACTTACTGGGCTGAAATGGTAAGCTCAACGTTGACAGAAGGGAGGACAAACTGTGGTCTTCGTGGACGATGCGTTGGTGACAATACATCTTCATTGTCAGGATTAGTGACAACAACTTCGGGTGGGGTTGATCCTTTGGTTCCTTTCTTTTGACTCATGTCATAGCACAGTTACAGGTTCAGAATTAGTTTGTGGGGTTCGGAAGGAAGTGCGAGAAGGTGCTGAGAGCCTCCAAAGGTCAACTGGTAGTTTTATATGCACAGATGAGACGAGAGTAATAATAGGAGCAAACGGTTCAAATCACTTTTACATGTTACAATAGCCTATTCCCTACTCCTACTGGGAACGAGGATGAATAATGTCACATCATAAAAGACTTGGAGCTGGAAGGAGTGAAAGCATAGGACTGGTGGAAGGTAGTTCATCTGCCCTATAAAACCCGGGTAGTTTACCAAAGGGAACCAACTACGCAAGAATTTTATTGATCTCTGTGCGAACTGTTTGCTGGAAAAAGCACTTTTATCATACACACATACCAGTACAACTAACTCGTCGACCCAACTTCCACTATACTACTCTCCTATATGTAATGCTACTACACTTCAGATACCCTCTCAAACTACATCTCAATCGTTTTGGGTGAAAGCAACACGAAAAAAAACTTGATGCAGTAGTATTACTGAGACCAAGAGTAGCAGAGTTGTAGTAGTAGTAAAGCAAGTATCCTGGACATGGAAATTCTCATTGAGTTCTGCTGTGACTCTGTATGGGCTGCTTGATGCTGTGAACCAAGAATGATTCCATGTTCCGTGCAAATATCTCCAATCTTAGACACGCCAGAATGCAATTGTGCCAATTTTGCCGCATGACTCATCATCAACTCTTACTTACATGTCTCTCACTGCAGGCTATGCCGTAAACCTGATTTCTTTTGGTCACTGCAACATGAAATGCAACCCGATGAATCAAAATCCCGACGGTAAAAATCGACCGAGTTTATGCAATATGAATTTATAATTAGTCGCTTGTTCTACTATTTGCCTATTGACCTCACTCGTTCCGTCGCACTCAGTTGACCGTTTCTTCCATAAACAAGTTCCAGAATACAAGCTCGTGTTTTAACCGTTCTATTATGTATTTCAGTGTATTAACCTGTCTGCCAACAGCCAAAATGCAATGCACCTACTGACTGCACATATCAGCAATCACTCTGTACATACACATTAATAGGGTTCTAGGGTTCACCTACTTAAGATTCGTAATCTCAAAGTACACAAGAAAAACATGGATATAATGGAGTTCAAACCTAAATTCACAAAGTAGTTATATTAAATAAATGCAAGACTTTCTCGTATTAAGGCTTTATTAGTGTTTATTCATTCAAAATACAAGCACACAATTTTTGAACAAGATGAAGAATCCTGATTTATTTAAACAGGTAG